>JASKGO010002772.1:0-20326 GCA_030556065.1 Holobus sp. GC000080
GGATTTTTTGATTATTTTTTCTTGGGGCGGTTTCTTTTTTTTTTTTTTTTTTTTTTTTTTTGTTTTTTTTTTTTTTTTTTTTTCGAAGAGAAACAGATACAAACTTTGGCGGACAATTATTATACATAAAAAGATTTTGGTTTTCGAAACAGTCAATATGAGATGTTACCTATAAATAATGCAAAAAAAAATCATTTTCAATTTATAAATTGCTATTATTAATAACAATATTATTAGTTGAGATTTTTCTAAAAATGTTCCTTACTTTGTTCAATTAATTTAATTGAGTTTTCAAAGGTTAGAATCAGTAATTTTTATTAATACTCGTAATTCAAAGTAAAATTGTAAATAATGAAACTTACGTTGTGCTTGTGCAGATAAAAATTGAAATTTCAAGTGTAGTAATTAAACAATTAACAATTATAAAAATGCAGGAGAAATATTTTGAATAAATTAATTACTCCCTCTGTCCCAAATTATGGCATATATATTTCTATAGAAAATCTACGATTGACGAAAATAATTAAACAAAACGGATTTTCAACTTGAAATACATCACGAAAAACAATGCTACATCTAATATTTTAGCAGTTGTCTGTGACAATTTGTTATAATTAGTGTTAACAAAAGAAAGAAAAACATCTATTAATCAAAATGAGTTAATTTTAAATATTTTCATTGCGTATATGGACCCCTTTAATAATGTAAATCCCAAAATGGCAATCTCAGCGATTCTTTCAGAAAAAAATATTTTTTTCTTTTAAAATATTTAATTAATTTAATATTAAATAATAAATTTAACATTTAAAGTAATTTAAAAAAATATATATGCTCTCTCGGTCCCCAATTATGGAAGATAAATAGATCAAAAAACATTAAATCAAAGGCACACCCGCTGCGAAAAAAATAAGAGAAATAAATTATAAAATAAATAAAAATATCGATGATATGTGAGAAAAAACCGAATTAACAAGAAACTTACTTGTGACCAGCGCAATGAAATTTTACCGTTCTTACTTCGGAACAGAGGGGAAAAACAGAGCCCCCCGGGGCCTATTAATGATTCTGCACTAAATTCATATTTTATGTAAATTATCTAATAGTGATGTAAAAAATATGAAATTTGTAATAAAATTATAAATATTTAAAGTTTAATAATATAAAGTTTCTAAAAAAATTACTGAAGTACTATGAATTTGAATACCATAATTATTACTTTGGGACCAAATAAAAACATCTATAACTTGAGACAGAGTATTAATTTAATTTAATAATGAGTCAGAGATATAAAGTACCACTAATAAAAAATAAAAAATCATCAAAAGTAACCTTTTTTTGCTAATTTACTTGTTGAAAATAAATAAACCAACATTTCAAAAATTAGAAAAAACAAAACAAATGATTTAATTTAAAAATGAGTGGAAGCAATTTTAAATAAATTTAAATATTTACAAAAAACAAAAACACTCGATCATTAGAAATCCTTAAACTTAATATAAATACGAATAATTTATCAATAATAATTACCAACAAATTTAGGTCAGTTCAGACATCGATCCATTTCGAAAACCAACAACCCTGTATCGTAAATGGCATACAAAAAAAAAAAAACAATGGACTCTTAAAGGGCATAGAAAAGAAACGAAGAAACAAAAACAAAAAACAATACAAATATCAAAAATAAATAAAAAATAAATAAATAAAAATAAAGAAGAGAAACAGAAAACAGACAGAGAAAAAGAGAGAAACATTATTGTAAACATTCAACATTATTATTAATTAATAAGTAATAAATAATATAAATTTATATAGTTGAACTCTTCTGTTTATTTCACTTTGCTACTTATTAAACATACTTTTCATTAGTATAAGCTACTTATTGAATAATATTAAGTCACTACTACCCCAAATCGAAATATATAGATTTTTATATATATATATATTAATTAAATATACTATATGTATATTAATATTATTATTATTATTATATATGTATAATATTATATATATTGTATATGCAATAATATTATTAATTAATGTATAGGTAATATATAACTACTACTTTTTTTTTATTTATTTTACTATTACACTATTTTATTTACCTAGAATTACGACGAATTTCTCATAGTTTTATTGTGGGTCTGCTCTTAGAACTTATTTAATTTATTTTTAACTAAAAATTAATTAATTAATTAGTGAAAACGGTATGCAATTATTCGTGAACGATGATGTATAAATATTTAAATAAATAATCATTTATTTAAATATATACACATTACTATTTTATTATTATAGATCAATAGATTAATTTATCTTCTAAAGATTAAAAACACATATCCTTTTTTCTTTAATTTAGTGAACAATTATAATAATTAGCTGTTTTAAAATTAATATGAAAAATTAAAATATATAATAATAATCAATGGAAAAAAAAGTAAATAAGTAAATATACATAACGTAACCAAAACAATACACAAAAAAGAAAATTATATATATATATATATAAAACATAATCAGAAGAAATATTAGAAACCAAACTACATACACCAGTTTACTTATTACATACTTATAATAATTAATATATATCAAAGTGTGAAAAACCAGGTCGCAAGAGTTTTTATTTTTATTTTTTTTTGGTTTCTTTAATTATACGAACACTATTCTTAATTTTTTCCATTTTTTCCTTTTTTGCATCATTAATTAATTAATTTAATATTTAATTACCATATAATCACGTATGTTATGTGTGTCTTATGTGTATATCAAGTGTATTTGCTTTCTATATAATATAATCATCGTTTAATTGTTTAATTATAGCGATCAGTTGCGGGTATATAATAATATATAGTTATTAATTAACAATTGCCTTCTTTTGCATTCTTCAAATCTGCCATTTTTCCGTCGTCACTCTACTCGTCGTCTCTTTTATTTATTTTTATTTTTTTAAATTTAATTTATTAATGATAATATCTCCTACCGATAAAAATAATTAACAATTGCCTTCGTAACAGTCACATTATTTAATTTCTTTT
This sequence comes from Holobus sp. GC000080, assembly GCA_030556065.1. Lineage (NCBI taxonomy): Eukaryota > Metazoa > Arthropoda > Insecta > Coleoptera > Staphylinidae > Holobus > Holobus sp. GC000080. Next base: position 3,033 of record JASKGO010002772.1, read on the forward strand.
TACCTATAGCATTTATTATTGTTTATAATAGTATAGTAGTGTAAAACTAATTAATCGTAAAATATAATTAATCGTTTATTAATTAGGTAGAGCAGTTGTTTTATAATAATATGTAATTGTAATTGTTTTTTTATGCAAGTATTTCATAATTCTTTTATATTATTACAGTAATAACAATTTCGGACGTTTTTTTTTTTTTTTTTTTTTGGTTTTTTCCCTTTAGACTCCACTTTTTTGCAATATTAATTAGCAATAATTAGGTAATATTAATCAATTAAGAAAATACCACACATAGTTCGGCCATTTTTATCATTATTTTTATTCTACTTTAATTAATTTTAAAGGTTTCACCACAATTAAGGCATTTAAAAAACAAAAAACAAAAAAAATAAAATTTACAGAGTGGCTTGCTTCTTTCATTTCATTATTTTCCAATAAATTTTTAATTAAAAAAATTACTCATTTATATTTTAATTTAGAAATTTAGATTAATGTCATTTTTGTATTAATTTCACTTTAACCGGAAATGCTCTAAACTTTGGATTTTTTAATGAAAAAATTAATTGATGAAATTAATTAATTAAATTAATTAAAAAAGAAATCTCAAAAGGTATAAAATTGCAATTTATGTCAATCGATTAAAAAAAAATTCTCAAAAATGTATTATTTTTTTATATAACAAAAAAAAAATGTTTGAAAAATAAGGAAATGAAAGGGGTGAGCCTTTTTTTATGTATTTCACAAAGCCAGTAACCTTTGAATCGTTCGTCAAGGAAGTAAAATAAATATTGAAAGCTTACTTCTACAATATTGTTTACTGTTTAATTTCAATTTTTAATTAATAATTAATCGGTGGAAAGAGACAAATAATAAATAAAAGTACAAAAAAATTAAAGGCTACTCAATTTTTTTTCCAGTTGTTATAATAAATTTTTTTGCTCTTAGTTTTCTCTTCGAGAGACTCGTTTTCTTCTTGCAAATTAGAAATTATCAATTGTATAATACTTGTTTTTTCCGCGTGTTTATTGTGTTTGACGTGGATGTTATTTAAAATTACCACCACTTTTTACAACAATCTTCATTTCAGCTATTTTAGTTTTATCTTTACTAAATGCAAATCTATAAATGTACTCTTCTTTTTAAGTATGAACATTACTATTATATCGACAATTAAGATGTATTTGCAGTATTTGTAAAAACATAGTGTCCTATAACGACTACAATTATCATTATCATCATCATCATCATAGTGTCATCAATTTATTTTTAATAATAATAATAATTATCATGTCTATATATTTTTTAATAATTAATTAATTAGTAGATAATTTGTTTATATTAAAGATATACTTTTTGAGCAATAAATAAATATATCATTACACTCACTTTTCATCAGAAATTTCTTTTTTAAATTTTATTTTTGGAGTTGCTTTATATTATATACGCATCATATAATAATAATTGCCTAGTTTATTATTAATTAGCTATAATTATTATTGTTTGCTTTTGTTTTAGTCTAGTTTGTGTAAGAATTTGAAACGCTTTTTTATAACTCTTTCGAGAATAATTACAGACACTGTAGTATATAGAATTAATAATAATCAAAGGCCATCTTCATTACTTGTTTTTTCATTTAACACTATTACTCTTAATTAATTAATTAATAATTTAATTAATTATACTTTTTAGAGACACTTTAAATATAGAATTAATTATAATTATAAGGTTTCCGTTTGTTTTGCATTTTGATTATAATATTAAGATTTCCCTTGCAGTTTCTTTAATTAATTTATAATTTATTTTAATTTAATTTACATCAAAAATTATCGGCATTATTTTAATTTTAATAAGTAACCATAGCAATAATTAATATTTACTGATATTACCTACGAGTCAGTCGATTGTTTCAAGATTTTTCACTTTTTATATAATAAGCCTATAAGTGTAGTGTCTAGCATAGTTATTTTTACTTTAAAAAACAGATTATCAATTAAAAACTGCAGTGTTAACAATAGATTATTTAAATAATTGCATTTTGCCGTTCTTCATTATTATTATTATTAACTTTATATCGATTTCATAGTTAGCAGTCAGTATAAAATAGTAAAATGTATGTTTAATAATATAGGTATTTAGTCTTTTTTTCGAGTCAGTTGCTTTTGTGTGGTATATAGTTTCTTATTTTGTTTCTGCTTCTTGTGTTTTTCTTTTTTCCCTATTAGTATTTAATAATGATAATCAATATATAAATAGATAAATGATTGATTCGTTTTATCTAATAGATAACAATAAATAGTTTAATAGTAATGATTATAGTGAAGTTGTTGTTAAAAGTGCCTGATTTTCCTCTGTTCTCATTTATTATTATTTATTTATATTATATGTAATAATTAAACTTTGATAGTTCTTTATTATCACCGCAAATTTTTATTCTTCTTCTTTTCGTTTTGTTTGTTTGTCGGTAAAAATTTATCTAGGAAATTTCTTTTCCACTCGTTTATTACTTATATAGAATATCAAGTAGTTTGGTTTTTGATGTTTAACGATTGTTTTTTTTTTTTTTCATGTAGTACTTGTACCACTGTACAATTTGGTAAATATTTTCTACGTTTCAATAAAACTATGTATTATTATCATCATTAGAAAAGTATCGCTACGAGTACTTAAAAGTAGTCAACTTTCACTATTATTTAAAACAATATTAAAGATAATTAAAGGAGGAGACAAATTAAGATAAAACAAATCTTGTGTAGTGTATGTATAATATGTAAGTAGTGTAAAACTTTTTCTATGTATGATCATTCAGTTTCGCCACTTTTTTTCTAGTTTCGTTAATTAACCACTGATTAGTTGCCGAAAATTAATTCTGCACTTTCATAATCATTTAATTAAATTTAAAAAAAGTTATCTGATTAACCAAACAAATAATTAATTAACCTTTTCAATACATATTTAATAGATAATTTAATAATAAAAATGCAAATTGATTTGAAAAATGTAAAATAAATGTCAAACAAGAAAATTGCAACTTTGTGCAATTTCAAAAAATGATGGTCTGTTTAGAGTGGTATTACAAGATCATCTTTGTTAATAATCGATTTTTTTTTCTCAATCGTGCTAGGAGTGTTAATTACCATTTTTTATTTATTTTTCATAATTTTTAACAAAGGCAGCCAAGTAATACAAACCCCAAATTAAACACCATGTATTTTATAAGAAAATAATACTACAAATTAATTATTTTTTTAATAATAAAAGCGCACAATTTTTTTTTCCTGGCAACTTTTCCCTCAAATTGGCCAAACTGTTCAATTGTTTTGTGAATTAATATTTAAACAAAACAAACAAATTAAAAGAAAAACAATCGCCCTATACAATAATAATAATATTAATAATCATAATAATAATATTAAAACCGCTTAATAACAACAATTAAATTTGCGACGGGATAAAAGATACGTTTATAATGGAGGTTTACAATGGATGCATCGATTGCAATTATGCACTTATCAGTTAAATACAACAAGTCCTTAAAATACACATATTACGTCTGAATTATAGAATTATATCGGGAAATTTCAAATTATTTCAAATAATAATTAATTAATTATAGTAGAAATATTAATATTAGCAATAATAATAATAATAGTAATAATAACTAACAAACGATCAAATGTTTTGTTTTCTTTTTTGGTAGCATTCTCAATAACTTTAATTACTTACTAGCAATAGCGATATCATTAATAATCATAATAATAATAATAATAATAAATGAAGAATAAACAAATATTAAAAAGGAAATATATTGCGACCTTAATTTTACTATTTCTGTTGCAAAGTCTCTGAAGTGAGAATGAGAGAGAGAGAGAGAGAGATAATAATAACAGTTATATTAAATTGTAAAATGAAAATCTATTTAATAAGATATAAATATTTCGTGTTTGAATTATTTAAACTTTCCATAAGAAATTACAAATGGTTAGTTATGTACCTAGGTGTTTATGTGTTCTGTGTGTGCCTGTATGTGTGAATAAATGTGTAGCGTTTAGGTATTTAAATGTACATAACGATAATTCAATAATTTCTTTTCCCTATAGTGATTAACAATTTCGTCTAATTTTTATTTTCTCCTTTTATTTTAATCATCATTCGCGTATTAATTAATAATTGTCTCAATATTAATAGTTCATACTATGCAATGTATTCTATTTTTATGTTTTTTTTATAGTATATAGTAGGTGTAAAAGTCATCTACTTTCTCTTTTCTGCGTGATCTCTCCCGTTTTATATAATTTCTTTTGTTTTTGTAATATATAATAATTAATAGTTAATATATATATATATATATATATATATATATTGATGTATATTATATAGGCTACTTCGTAATGGTAAAGTTGTTGTTAATTGTGTGAGTCCCGGAGGATTTGCATAAAATTTGCAAACGATAAACGCCTCACTCTCTTCGCTCATTGATAGACAAATATACTTTCGTCCACGTCTAAAAAGAGTAACAAACAACACAAAAAATAAATTTTGCCACTATATCCTTCGTCGTGAGAAATAAATAGTATATGCATGTAATAAATATATGTAACAAAACAAAACAAAACAAAACAAAACACATCTATTAATTGATTAGTCGGTGAAATATTGAAAGAAATAATAATAATAATTAATCAATTTCTCAAAAAAAAAAATTATTACTATTAAATGAATCAAACCCAAAACATAAAGGACCAAAACCAAATGAACCATAAACGAAACGCCCCAATGATTAATCTTTAAATAAAAATGTCTAAATGTTAGAAACTAAAAAAAAAAAAAAAACCAACAGAAATAGGTGAGATATACATATTGCGGAAAACTAAATAAAAAACGAAAAATTAGCAAAACAACAGAGCGGTGTTATTAATACGGTATATGATTGTAAAATGCAATTGGTGAAATTGATTATTTACACACACATTTTCAAAAAATAAAAAATAAAACAAAACAAAATTAAAACAAAAAAAAACAAAACGGAAAATTAAACAAAAACAAAATGTTTGTTAGTTTGACAATTAGTACTATGATGTTAATTGTTGATATAGTTAAATTGGTAAATTTAAATATTTTCTCCAATAGTAATAAAATTTGGAAACAAAAAATAATTATAATAAAAAGAAATCAGTTTTTAGTTTTTCCTATCTGTAACTTCTTTTTCTATTTTCCCCATCAAGATCATCTAATTTGTTACTGTAGAGATTATAGTTTATATTGTATAAATGTTCTATATAAGTTAATTAAAGTAATATTATTCTATAAACAATTAATAATTTCTAATAATATTTATAATTATTTTTGTGTGTGATATTTTACTACTGCTTTATCATACTTTTTCTTATGTTTTATGCTGTTGAATATATTACCAACAGCACTATAATAATAATAATAATTCATTTTTCATTCATTTATTATTAATAATAATAAACTCGTTTGCTTTGCTATCAATTAATTACTTTATATTGTAACTGTGTGTACGTTTATCTTCGTGCACTTTCTCTCACCACGAAGTTATCGAATTTCGCAAAGAACCACCTAAAGAATGAAAATATGTATGAATAGAATGAATATAAATCAGCAACAACCATAGAAAAAGCAAAAATTAAAAAAAAAATTATTTAAAATTTGTTAACATAAAAAACGTACTAGTCAAGCAAAACAAAGGATAGAAACGGTGCAACAAAACTAGGCGCGAAATTTGTAGTAAAAAAAAAAATACAATACGCAGCACGAAAATCAATTAATTATAGGAAAAACCAATTATTTTTTTAAATTTTTAATGATACAATTAAAAAATTTCCAAAGTGGAAAGGAAAAATAAGAAATGTTAAAACCAACAACTAATATTTAAAAAGTAATCCAACTTAAATAACTTTCGGTGCTTTATAGAGCAACAGTTCTTTGGTTTTGGCTTCTATTTCCATAAGTTTAACGTTTCGCATGTTTTTCTTCATTAAAAACAATTTCACCTCGATTCGAAAATTCGAAGAAAATTTCATTAGTCACGAATTAGTTTGCAACAACATTAAATTAACGAAAGCAACCACAACAGTTCTTCAAAAAAAAAAAAAAAAAAAAATTAAGTGAAGAAGAGATTTCCACCAATTACCCTTTGTTTGTTTTTTTTTGTTGATATTTTTGACTTTTTTTTCAAAGAAACAAACATTAGATTAGACACAGTGTGTGGATCAATGATTAAAATTAAAAAGAGAGAGAGAAAAACAAAACAATATACAAATGAACGTTAAGTAATTTATAAATCATATATTTTGCATTATAATATTATTCACCAACCACTTATATAATCATTGTCATCATTAATTAGTAAATGTAATAATTGTGATTTATCTATTATACTTTAATTAACACATAAGTCATCTAATTATTATTATTATTACTCTAATTTAGGTCTATATATGCGCATGCTTGATTTGTTTATACGATAGATATATAATTTATATATATATAATAGATATATAGTTAATTATTATTAAATTATTAATTTAAATATTTAAGACTAAGACAAATTTTCTGCAAAAAGTTTCACTGTGGTTTCTATCATTACGTTCAAGACTAATTAATTACAGACAACATTGGGTTTGTTTTTTTTTTAAATTTTTATTATTATTATTATTCAGGCAGACAGAATATTCCTATTCGACAAAAAAAAAAACAAAAAAAAAACAAAAGAATTATTAGTTAATTAAAGTTAACTATGTTGTAGTTGTTTAAATATACAGGAAACATTCTATCGTATCAATATTACAATCTATTTTTCATTAAAAATTTCAGTTAAAATTAAAAATTATTAATTATAAAATAACTAAATGGATTCGATTGGTTTCTCAGTTTTCTAATAATATTTATATGCAATAATTTAAGTTGCCTCTCACTACAAAACTAATTTTTAAGTCACCACTAACTATCATTATTATTATTATTAGATTATATTTACCATTAATTAATTTGCCATATTTATGAATTAATAAGTTGTTTAAAAGTAATTAATTAATTATTTTAAAAAAGTAAGTTCCAGCTTTTTTTTCTTTTTCTTGTTTTAAAGGTATACACACACACATCGCTTTGTCTTTTCTCTATACTTTAAACGTAATATTTATCTCACATTATTTTTTGTTTTTTGTTTCACGTATCGTACAATTATTATCAGTTATTAATAATAATAATATAATTAATTATAATTATCCACTAATTGTACGCGGAGAAGAAGAAAAAACGGCGTCGGCTTAATTATTATTTATATTTCGATTTCTACACATGTATTCAAAAAGGAAAATGCTAACTTTTATTTTTATCGATTCAATTTCTTTGACCATTTTCTTTTTGCTTTTTCTTTGCTAACAATTATATAATATGTGTTCTTTTGTTTTTGTTTTAAATATATAATTATTATCGATATTTATTATTAATTAATTAGATAAACGTTAAAAGTATGTGTAATTTCTACATCGATTAATTTTACTGTAAAAATAGTCTTAGCAAGAAAGCTGCGCCCCTGAGAATTACAACCGCAAGAATTAAAAACAAAATCACATTTTATACAAAAACAAACACTTACTTATTACTGTGTAATTTTCTATCTCCGTAAAAAGAAAAATAACACACAACAAATAATACGTATAATTATTTTATAGGTATATATATATTAATATAAAAACTGTTCTGCAATTTCTCTCTATCGATAATTGGATATTTTATTATTAGAATTAATATTGATTACCACCTAAAATAAGTCCTTAAAATTCTTTCTGTGTAACGAATTAGGTAATTATATTATTATTATATTTTAGTTATTTATAAATTAGTTAACGCCTAATTTTATCATTAAAATAATAATAATAATTATTATAAGTCTTCGGAAACCGACGCCGCATTTCTTACAAGTCTTTTTTTTTTAATTGTTTCATTACGCGATTTTACCTCAAGCTGGAAACCATCAACAGATTAAAGAATTAATAAAAAAAAATGGAACAAAAAAATTTACCTTTTCCACTTTAAAGAACAAACAAACAAAAAACTAAATTAAAAGTTAAAAACAATAATGAATTTACAATTTTTACGTAATTTTAATAGTAATGGATTATCATTTTGGGAGCATCTGCCATTTTCACTTACTCTGCTTATTTTAACCATTAATTATCGTAAATTAAAGTACACTTAGATAAAAATTCTCTTATACTTTAAATTTTAATTATATCCAACTTAAAATTTCGCTGTTGTTTAATTTAAAAAACAATAAATAGCTTACTTTATTTTTAAGTTTAACCTCATTAATAATCATAATGGTCTTGTCTCGATTGTTTCTGTTGCTTAATTATTACTTATAAAAATTAATTTTTGTTTTAACTAGTATTATTAATTAACACATTAATTTGCAAAATTAAACGAAAGACTAGAAAAGTGTTTCTAAAATTATTCTCGAACATTAAAAAAAAAAGACAAAAATCAGCAAAATTAACAAAAGTCGGCTGAAAGATTGTTTAAAATTTAAATGCTTAAAATAATTAACCAATATTAATTAATAGCTCACTATAATTATGAATCACATTCGACAGTTATTTTAATTATTTCACTATTATTACCGCACTATTAACTGGTTTCTTTTCCTTTATTCTAATTAACTAATTACCATTAATTAACAAACAACAATTAACAAAGAAACCAAAACAATTATGATTACTTATAAATTTTAATTATTCTGCATTTTGCTTTCTCTCTTTAAGGTAAGATTATTATTGTAAATTTCGACTAACTCCTTTTTAGAAATTTTGACCATTATTTTGATAATAATAATTTTTTATATAATAATTTATTAAGCAGATGCTTGCCCACAGTCTTTTAAGATTTCAATAGACCAATCACTTTTTTATTTACTTTAATATAGTGCAATTAATTAATTAATCAATAGGCTTTCGTAGTTTTAATTATTACAATCAAAGAAGGAAAAAAAAAACAATAAAAATAAAAAACAAAACAAATATTCTTTTTTGTGTTCTAAATAATTAACTAGTGAGGTAAATTTCAATCATTCTTCATTATTATTAATTAATGTTAGGACGATAAATATAGCCTTTATAGCAATTTTTCTTACTTTTGCATTTCTCTTCTAATATACTTATTAATCATCATCAATAAGCACTGAATCAATAATAGTAATAGCATAAATTACTTACGATTACCATTCTTTACTTTATCGTTAAAATTTTAAATTTAAAATCAATTGTTAATAACAAGTTGAGCAGTGCTTAAAAATAGTCAACGTTTCTGTCTCTGTCTGCCTTAATGCTTTAATTTTAATTTTTGTATAGTTATAGTAGTTATCAATAATATAATGATCTCAGTGCAATTCAATATTAATCAATATAGATTATAATGTAATAAAACGATTGGCCCTTTTTTATTTTCTCCACTAAATTACTACTACTTTCCTTTAGTAAATATTTTTTTTAATTATTTGTATTTTGCTTTAGCTTGCAAGATCGTTCATTTTGTAATTCCGAAAAATAAAATTTATCAATTAAACCTATCGATGGATGTGTGTAGTTTTCTTTTTATTTAATAATATTAATTTTTAATATTTATTATTTATTCATTTTATAAAAGCCGAATTGTGTGTTGTGCGTGTGTGCGCGTTGTGACACTGCGAGGGCCCCCCGGATGCTTAAGTAGCACAGCAGAAGTGGTAGTAGATAATGTGAAGAACGGAGGGGGATGTTTCAGGAGGCTGCACACATATTCACAACTCACAACACGTCATACACGCACGCACACACACACAGACACACCTCGCAAAGACTTCCTACTTTTCAATTTTATCTGAGGGATTTAGAAGATGCAACTACATCAGTCTGTGTCTAATCTGAGTAGTAGTGAGTAATTGGTAGCGAGCGATCAGGCCGGCTGCGGCTCCTCTCTTCACGTCTCTATCAAGCCAATACGTTTCCAACTGTTACAACATACACCCAACATTATTTAAGTTGTGTTACCGGCATGCTTGTTATTAATTAATTAATTATAAATCAATAAGAAAGAGAAAAAAAAATTGTAAAATAAAGGTTTTTTTTTGCAGTAGTGGCGAAAGAATTTATGCATAACGCAACCCCCCCACACACAAAGAGCTCCTCAGACCTCTCACTTCCTATCGTTCTCTCAATTAAACCCCAATTAAACAATGACAACAACAAAAAGAAAGCAATGCTTTTGTCAGTACTAATAGATATTTCCCAAAATTTCCCAAAATGTGAAAAAAAAAAAACAATAGATGAAACAAGTTATTAAAGGTCGACTGATTGATAAGATTTGATTGATTGATTCGATTGATTGAATGAATTCAGGAGATGATGAGGAGTCTTGAGGAAGAAGTTGCGTTATTACGTAAATAATTATTAGCAAAAGGTTGTCAAGAACTGGGCCACTCTTTAAAATCATTGAAATGTTTAGCACCTGCGTTGGGCGGCTGCGATGTGTAGCCTCCAACCTGGGAGCCCGCGTCGCTGCCGTAGCTGCGTGGCGGTGCGCCGTAGCCGCCGTCGGCCGAGTAGGAGCCGTAGCCGGCGTAGTTGGCGTAATCGGACGTGCCTTTACTGTTCGAGTTCGAGTTCGGCGGTGCGTTCGGCGTCGCCGGGCCACCGGGACCCGACTGCTGGCGCGAGTACATGTCCCCTGTAATATACCCTGTCAGCATACAAGGTTAACACATCCTCAATAAAAATAATAAACAGACACAAGCACAAAAACATTTAAAACAACAACAACAACAACAATCATCAACAAACAAACAACTACTATACTACTATTGTTCACACTATATTCATTAATATTTCTCTTTTGTCAATTATTTATCGTAAATCCAATCTCAGTTCTTCTTCTGCTTCATTAACTTTCATTGTTTACTATTAATTGGCTTTAGATTTTTAATTAAAATTATTTTCTCTAATTGTCTGAAGGAAAAATATATCTGTTTGTTTTTCTTTTTTTCGTTTTTTCTTTTCTTTCTTTCCGATATTTGTAATTAAACTTGGATTTTGTAATGTCATTGACAAAAACAGATATATTTTATAAGTATAGATAGATAGACTTTTAGAATGAGAAGATTTAAATAAATAATTTCTAAGAAAATTTAAAAAGATCGAAAAAATAATTGATTAAATTAATTACAAACAACACACTCACCGGAAGGCCCCGTCGACTGATTATTCTGCGGCATGTTCCAGCTATTCCAGCTGGCTGCACCACTTCCAGTTCCTGGACCTAAAAACCAATACCATTTAATAATTCTCCATGTCGATAGATTAATGAAAGCAAATAATTCAAGATTGATGAAAACAAATAATTCAAGATTCATGAAAGCAAATAGCAAGCGAGCGTACCGTAAGAACCGTATCCTTGTTGTTGCGGCGGTCCGCCATAGTTGTTACCCCATTGGGGCGGCGGTCCTTGGGGGGCAGGTGGCGCGCCCCATCCCTGATACGAACCGGGGCCGCTCGGAGTGCCGTATCCGGCGAAACTCTGCTGCTGCGGCGACGTGCCCCAACCCTGATAGCTCTGCATCATGTTCGGACCCATCGGCGCGCCCAAATTCATCGGCGGCCCGCCCAATTGTCCATTGGGTCCCTGCATCATGCCGAGCGGCGCCTGCGGCGGTCCCCACGCCGAACCCGGGTCGTTCATCTTGGCCCCGCCGGACCCGTCCCTCGGCTCGGCCTTCTTGATCTCCACCTGGACCAAAACAATCGAACACACACAAGTGCCGCACATAAGAAGTAATCGTTTCACCCGGAAGCAATCGATAACAAGCATACCTGTTTGCCGTTCAAATTTACGAAATGCTCCGAAACGCATCTGTCAACTGAATCTTCGTCTTCAAATGATAAAAAGCCAAAACCTTTGCAAGAGAAACAATTAAAAATCGTTGTTAGAGGAAACTATTTGCAGTAAAGTAAACAAGAAACAAAAAATTAATAAGAAAAACAAAAAGTTACCTCTGGATTTCTTTTTTTCTTGGTCATACATAATAACTACTTCCATAACTTTTCCAAACCGAGTAAAGAAACTCCTTAAGTCTGTCTCTGTAACATTGGATGGCAGTCCACCCAGGAAAACCTTAGGATACCCGCCCCCCTTCTTGGGCTTTTGCAACGTCCTCGGATTGCAAGGTTTTGGATCAATAGTCCTGAAGAGAAAACCAAACAAACAAACAATACATAAAATACATATTCAAGCTTGAACAAAAATTAATCCAAATACCTTCCGTCTAAAGTGTGAGGTCCATTTTGCAACACAACAGACACGTTGGTAGGATCGGCAAATGTAACAAAACCAAAACCTCTGGATCGACCTGACTCAGCATTCTTCATAACAACACAGTCAATCACTTCTCCATACCTGGAGAAGTATCTACTCAGGTTATCCTGTGATGTCTCCCAGGACAAGCCTCCGACGAACAGCTTGCTGCAACAGTAGGGAAAAAGAAGAGGAAACTATTAGTTCCTTGTGCACAATACAGAGAGAAGAATTGGGAAGGAATGAATGCATGCATGCATTTCGTAGCCCGTTTTGGAAGTACATAATTCGTTTCGTTTTTTTTAAGAATGGAGTAGTAGGTGGGCAGCATAATTTTTGTTTTTTGGTCCATGCAGAGTGGAGAAAAGAATATCTGTTTGTTGTGTGTGCCTTGACCGCGAACGCAAACCCGCTTGGGGTCGGTGAACGCTAGCCGGTTATAATGTCAATTCGAGTGTGTTTGAGAGCCGAGCACAGGGGGATGGACTGCGAAATGTCGGTGCTTGACTGCGGGCAAAAGTGGCGCAAAGCAAAGGGCTCGTTACGTGCGGATGCATTCTTGAGGGCACAAAAATCACGCACGCAATTAGCTAGCGAACGGGCAAGCGTACGAGCAAAGCGACGAGGAGGGTCCATCCATGGAAACCGTTTGCCCTCTGCATCTGTATGTGTGTGCTTTGTATATGTGAGAGTTATATGATCGCAGAAAATACAAATGGGTTTGCGTGTAAATTTAGATAGATAAAGTGTGTGCACTTGTATAAATACCCTTTCTCGTCGTCGTCCATTTCTTGTTGGGGAATTCGCAACATTCGCATAATAGGCCTAACAGCCCAAATTCACAACTCTGTTATTGCCGACAAACAGACACGACGACCGACCGACGTACGTACAAAAGCAGCGACCGAACTACAATAATGGCAGCTCGCCGACTTCCGTCAGTCAGATTTTCTGTACGCTCGAGAGAGAAAACACGCAGCGTGAGGAGACTGATTCAGGCGCCACCACACTCTCTCCCAATGATGTGTTTTGTCAGTTTTTTCCGTCTAGCGTTCTGCTGGCCAAAAACGTCTACGCGCGCGCCTTTCCCTTAATATACGTACCCGTACTCGAAATCATCCATAACTAACTTTAATTTCTTACACTAAACTTAAAAATTAAAGTTATATCTAAACGTTAAGAACTATCCTAATTAACAACTACGGTAGGAATAAGCACTGTCACAGTGACTGCTGATGACAGCGCCGATGGGAGCGGTGCGCAACGCGCATGCGCCACGCGCCATTCGACGGCGTCATTTTGCACGAACATGCGCGAACTCACTCACACCACTTTAAAACGGTATTTGCTAAATACTTTCCCGCTAAAAGGGACACCATTCAAATTTATCAACACCTTTGCCCTTTCAAAACAATTTAATTTAACTTAAAAATTTGTTTTTTTCATCAGTTTCATCAGTCGAGGAGAACTTTTTTCAGCATTTGTTGATTGTTTACTCGAATAAATAAACAAAACAAAATATTGGACCTTGGTTATGGTAACCACAGAAACAAAAAACAAAAATTCTTAAGGAGCAACTCGATAGCTGTTGTAAATATCTGAATTTCAAAAGAACTCATGCGAAAAGACGTTATAAAAACGTATGCATACATGAAACGACCGGAAATTTGAATAATAAAAATTATATCTTTATTTGCACAGAATTCTTTATATCGTCTGTAATATCCGGATCACCCCAACCCCAGAAGTTAACCGGTTCCTCATCACTTTCTTGTTCATCATCGTGAAACGATTTTTCCTGCGGATCTTTCCAAGTGCCATCGCCGTATTTCAAAGCGCAATTTCGTACAGATTCCACTTTGGCTTTCTTCAGATCGTAAGCCCATCCATGTCTGGCGCAGAATTCGATGAAATAGGTGGTCATATTTCTGGGATCTCCCGATAATTCCGAAGCCTTATAGTCCCAAGGAAACGAATGGTGGTAATTATGAAATCCTTCTCCTAATGCCGCATAAGCCATCACTCTATTGAAAGTTGGACTTATATTTCTAAAAACATATTAATTTTCTAACGTTTTCTTATAAGAAATCTCTGATATAAAAATTAAATGAAAAGATTCCAAGTACTTGTTGTATGGTTTGGTCCCGTAAAGATGGGATACACTGTTTAGGCTCCAAATGACATGGATGTTGAGAAAATAGCGAAAAACTGTCAAAGGAAACGAATTGGTTTGACCCCAAAGCCACGGGATTATTGTTGGCAGAACGAAACAGCCAACGGGCATTAATATCCCGTAATACTTTCGATGGAATGCCACCACTGGGTCTTCCGATAAATCCGAGTAATCTATGGTTTTCTGGGTTCTAATTACCGCTGGATGTTTCTTCACCATAAGCCATCCCATATGAGCAAAGAAAAAGCCTGAAATTTTATATTTTTCCTTTTACAATTAAATGAAAAATCTGACTTATAATTTTTCACAAAATTTACAAATCGAGTCATTTAATTTTAATGTTATTTTTGAAAGCTCACCCCTTTTGGAATTATGAGGGTCAGCATCGGTTTCCGAGTATTTGTGATGAGCTCGATGGTCCCTGGCCCAGGTAAAGATATCATTGGCAAAGTTCATGCTCATTAAAACGGCATAAAATATCTTCAGGGGTGTTTTTGCCTTATAGGATTTATGCGCCCATAATCTATGGGCTCCAGCTGTTATTCCAAGACTAGCCAAAATTGTCCACCAGAAATCTGCAGCAATTGCATTTAGCAACCCATTAAGAACCCGTTAGCTTAACAATTTAAGAACTTTTATTGTGCTGCTTACGTATTACGAGAGTAAAGTATTTGCATTCTCCTCTTAGTAAGATGTAGAAGCCATAAAGGGCAATTATGTGTCCCACTAACAGCGCAAAAATGTTCCGCCACACATATTCATGTTGATATTGTTGTTTTTGGGGCAAATTTTCAATTTTCATGTCTTTTTCTTTTTCAATATTAGAAACACACATACAAATTCATTGAATTGAATTGATGTAGTTAGTTATAATAAACGATTGTGGTGGGTTTTCGCAATTTACAACCATTAAATAACCAATTGTTTCGAATTTTTTCCTACTTTCAAAGATGCAATTAAGAATATTGACGGAAGAAATAAGAGGCTTAATTATTGTTTGTCTGTAGGATTTTTCTCTTTTATAAATTATAAATAAATGTTTATTAAGACAATTTCCTATAAGTAATATCACTTTTTTGTTCTTAATTACACATAAAATTTAGTGACTAATTTAAAAATTCCTTAAATTCGTTAAAATCAATAAAATTTGCCACAATAAAATTTGCTTGTAAGGAGAAGATCCCGATGCTGCATTGTCCAGGCCACATTTTGGAAAATCTTTGGGCACCGGGGGCATGTCAGAGTTTTCCCCAAATTTGAAAACTAATGCCATGCCAACTTCCACGTGGAAATCTATATGACAATGGAAAAGCCAATAGCCTGAAACAATTAACGTGATAATAATTAGCAATAACAAAAAAAAAAACGCAATGAAAAAAAAGTACCCTGATTAGATGCATTAAATCTGACAATAGTATATCCGCCATCTGGAATTGTAACAGTGTCTTTAACGGGGGGATTTTTCAAATTGCGTTTTAGCAATCCTTTGTTATCCAATTCCTTAACTTGCTCCACGGTCACGTTAGAAGACAATCTTTCCATTCCGACCACCCTAAACGAATGTCCATGCAAATGGAACGGATGATTAGCATCGTATGCAAATCCGGCATCCACCAAAATCAGCTCCACAATTGAATTCAATTTCACTTGGATTACATGAGGACATTGGCACACTTCCTCTTTGCAGTTTTTCCCCTCCAAAGTGGTCGCATTGCAGAACAAATCGTCGGCCATGGAGTTTCTTCCAGGCAGCAATGGTGTTGACAATAATTTAAACGAAATGTGGTTCAGTTGTGGAGTTAGAACTTGTTTATTTACAGGAACTAAAATTTTTGTTTTGTTTTTGTGGTAAAGATTAATAATATTTTATTGGTGGCATAAATTTTACTATCACCCCTGGCATTTCTTTATTTATGATCTGATTTTAACCAAATTTGGTATGCATTGATAAGAGAAAATTTCCAATTGAACTGGATAGTTGTCATTTTTACATTACTTCCGGTTTTATTAGAAATGGCCCCAACTTTTGATTTTTAAATAACAACTCGGCATTTTTTTTTTTCATTTTTGCATTCAAGTCTATCCTGGGTTTTTTCAAAACGCAATCATATTGGGCCACCTCCAATTTTTTACACCTCGTTTAATGACGAATCTTTTGATACCATTTATAGTATGTTACAATAATTCATTATAAGTAAAAATCTCAAATTAAACTTCAAAAAAAAAAATGCAGTGTTGCAATTAAAAAATAAAAAGTTGGGGCCATTTCCATTGAAACCGGAAGTAATGTAAAAATGACATCTGTCCAGTTCAACTACACCATTTCAAGTTATAATTCAGAAAGGATCAGGATAAATTCGGAAAGCGTAATATGTAATTGAGAATAGTTTATTTAATTTCAGAAAAGATAAAATGAAATTGAGAATAGTAAATTGAATTTTTGAGAGCGTAAAATGCATTTGAGAATAGTTAGTTTAATTTCAGAATGTGTAACTTGTAATTCAGAATACTAACTTGAATTTCAGAATGATGGGTAACTTATAATTCAGAAAACTAAGTTGAATTTCGGAATGCATAATATGTAAATAAGAAAAGTAATATTTAATTCAGAGTACGGGAAAAGTTATTCATAAAGTCGTTAGATTTTTATTTTTGAAGATTGTTAAGACCAATCTGTTCAACACTTTAAATAGACGTTATGGTCACATTGTGATCGTTACCTTTCTAAACTGGTTCCTCGAGTTATTAATAATAATGTCAGTCGAAAAAGTAAGTA
>JASKGO010002776.1:0-13221 GCA_030556065.1 Holobus sp. GC000080
AAGGAAACCAAAAAGTGAAAATAATAATATTTTGCCCTTTGGAAATCAAAAGGCTTCCGGTTAAACCGGAAGTGATACAAAATTAAAATTTACGCCAATCAGAAATGATATGTTATACAAATATAATTTTTATATAAAAATTGGATAGTAAATTAGTAAATAAATAAATGAAAGGGTTGAATCACTTTTCGTTGTCCCCCTACATTTGTACATCTTTTTAGAATAATTGAAATCTTCAAGACAGAAACAAAATTGGAAACTAAGGCCACAAAATTTCTTTTTTAGGGTTATTTCCATTTCAAATAAGTTAATTTTACTTTTTCATTGTCTAGTTTACAATTAAATCAAAATTGCAAACCACTATCTTGAAAAATAGAGAATATATGATTAATTTTAGAAAATGCCAAAGTGAAATCTTTGTTTTCGGGAAATTTGACCTCAAATATGTAACATTTATTCTTTTTTTCCGAACTTGTGGTTTTCGGGATACGCCTTTAAAGGCAACCCATTTAATCCATCCGGTGTACTTGATTGGTTATTTTTTAACTTAATGACGTTCCGTTTTTATGTCAATGAAAAACTTTTTAAAATTATTAAAAAAGAATAACCAGTTCATATTCTACATTAAAAAAAAAAAACAATAACAATTTTAAAGTGGGCGAAACAATTTTGTAATATTCAAGGATTATTGAAACAATGTTTTTCTCATTAATTTAATTAATAAATTCCAAACCCCATCTTTGGCAATTAACTAAGCGAACTTAATTTATTTAATTGAATGAAACTTGTGATACAAAATTATATAAATAGTACAAGTTAGTAGTTTATTGGAAGATTTATGGCAATTAACTTGCAGTTTTCCTCATTACTGTGTACGATGTACAATATGCATTTACATATTGTTTCTAATTAAGATTACATAACGAGCCAGATAATAAATTGTTATATAATTCACAACAACAACAGATTAGTTAAACAACAATTATTTACTTAATTTAGTTGTAATTTATCGACACTTAACTTCACTGTACTTTTGAAAATTTAAATATTTTTTAAGTTACTTTTTTAATAAATATATTTTCAAGAATTTAATTAAAAAATAATAAAATAATTATTAAATAAATGAGAACATACGTATAATAAAAGTTTATTATAAACAAAATTTAAAATTCTTATTTTATACATTATAAAAATAGAAATTCTTATGAAAATTTCTTCTGCATTACATTTTTAAAACTGATATTTCATAGAAAAAGCATTAACAGAACTTGGTTTTAAACAAACTTTCAATTAAAATCAAAGTTTAAAAAACTAGATTTTTAAATTAAGATTTATTCCTGAATCCTGTATACTAACAGTAATTTAAATTTAAAACTGAAGACATTATATTGTTTTAAGATCTACGAAACAGCTGCAAAATAATTATATCGCTAGACATAATTAGTGACACTTAATTAAAGCCAATAAATTTAAGTAAGCTTACCATGAAAGCGTCTCGTATCACTTTCGAACATTTTCTATTTTGTTTTAATTTCCTCCGTACACCAAGGAAAGAAAAACAGTGAAAATATTTAAAACTGTGAATCGCGGCGGAAAATTAAAAAGGCAGTCTTGCAGAACCGATTACCGATCGCAACTGATTCTACCGTGGGACTTTTGCCGTTTCCAATGTTGGAAACAAACAAACAACATATGATTTTGTAAAGAGTAAAAGAGCAAGTGTGACGTAACGATCGGAATGCATAACATTAATTGAACAGATGTGCGAACAAATGCTCTTTCAATGCACTGCAATAGCCCCTGCATCGTAATTGCGTTAATTGATTGATCAATTAAGAAGGAAATTGTAGTTAGACTGAGTTTTCCTCGATGTTGAGAATGATTAGAAGCGCTTTTACCAAAAAAGGCAACGAAAAATACGAATATTGACCACGCTTTTACTTACGCAAAAGTAGCAAGCGAATGACAAAGAGGGGGCTTTATAATTGGTTTATTAAAAAGCGAATCAAAGCGGTAGCCGCATTCTTTACAAGCTTTGTTTTATACTAGACTTTAGTTATTTTTTTACGTAAAAATATTTATAAGTAAGTACCTAATACTTTAAAAATCTTTTTAAGTATTCATAATTAATCCTCAATTTGATTATAAAAAAAAATGATTTAAAAATTTTGCGCGAATAATTTTAAATCTGCGATGCGTACAAATAAATAACGCAAAATTGACAAAAAAATATGGAAATTGTCGATTATTAGCAAAGCTAAATAGTTTCATGACATTTAATTTAAGTTATAGACTTTTTACTATTAAAGAAAAAAGAAATTTACATAATGTTCCAGAAATCCATGATCAACTAATCTTACTTTATATTAAATGCAGTAACTTTTGAAATACAGGGAAAATGAAACAAAGCACTTCATATCCTTTCAAGTTAATTGACACAAGTAATAAATAATTTAAATCGTTATTTTTTAGGTTTGCTGGTAGATTGTTAAATTAATAATGAATAAATTTATCTATATGAAATAATTGGCATTAGCCCATGTAATTTCGCAGGATATAGAAGTTAAAATAAAGGTAAAATGTAACGGTAAAAATGAATAAATCTAATTTCGGATCAGTCATCAGTGAGTGCATATTGAAAACGACAATTGTTTAACATTTGAAAGATATTATTTTACCAAACTAAAATATATTTTAATTGATCGATTTTAAGATGAAACCTTAAATTGGGTTATTCATCTAAATTTCATTAATCTTTTTATAGATTCATTCAGTACATTCAATGTGCATTAATCAAAAGATAAAAAAGGTGACTTCCTTCCACAAACTCTTCTAAGTCAAAAATTTGTAGATTTTCATTTAAACTATTCAGCAAAATGACCTTTAAAACGATCCTTTAAACATATTTTATATCTTTTATGTAGGTAATCAATGCCAATCATTTTTTTATTTTAAAGTTAAAATAATGATAAAACAACCCTACATTTTCAATTTTTTATTGTTTTAATTTTTCCAAGGCATTAAAATATGTATAATTCACACAAAAAATCAGAACAAAAAAATAGTCGAAAAGAAATTTGATCAAAAGTTCTCTGACCCACACGGCATTTTGTGCATGACTATAACAATTTAAAAAAACTTCAAAAATAAAGCCTTCCAAGAAAAAATAATAAACATTCTTCTTCTGTAGCAAATCTATATGTTCACATAAACTCTGGCAAAGACACAATTTACAAAACGAAGTCATTTGTTCAGTGGGAAAACATTCATTGCTTTAAACCTGGAAATGCCAAATGGGGCGCTCTTTGCGTCTAATAAAACAGAAAAAGTAAGTCGTCGCCGTTATAAATGTCAGCGTCATCATCAGAACGACGACTTCCGCTTTGAAGAAGCGCACCGATTTACTAGCAACTGCCTCTGTCCTACCCACCCACCACTTAGCTACCTATACTCCTATACTCGTATACATTAAATGCATATTTATAAACGTACTAAAAATCAGACCGTAACTAATCACCGGTAACAGCAATAGTTGCTGCCGCTGCAGCAGAACAAAAGCCGGCAGTTACTTTTCTCATATTATTGTCCAGTGCTTAAAACATTAATAACTGAATAGAATTTCAGCGGAAAATCGTAACCGACAAGCAATGTATTTATTACATTGGCATACGAGCAGCTCAATATAGAATATTAAAAATACCAGAAGTCGGCACTTTGACATCTATAAATAAAGCGGCAATAATAGCCGAAGGAACACTTTACGTGTATATTTCGCCGCCACATATCTGCGGAGAGCAACATCAACAAATAAATTAACAACTTTTGCATTATCCGCCCGAAAATTACGTCATGCCGTCAATTACGCTTGTATTGCAAAAAAACGTACGCCGGTTTCAATGCTATATTGCTCAAGTTTCTAATGAATACCTACATATAACTTCTACAAAAACTGAAGAGCCGGCAAATATTTTAAAACTTTAACCTCAAACAACAATTTTTAAAAAATCAAAGAAATCGCCAAAAAAATAAGAAACAACTTACAGCCAGGTTTGGTGCCGTATTCAAGAGTGCATTTGTACGGTTTCTGCAGACTTGTGGGCGAGAACTTGCCGTACATCGAGCGATCCATCGCGCACTGAAGAAGAGAACGCCCGCCGAAGAAGGAACCGCGACGCACTTGACAACAAAACCAAAGTACTCGAGGTGCACACGCAAACACAACAATGCAACTGTTGATATGCAAACGACTTTTGTTCAAAGACCGAAGGAGCTTAGAGGAGGCGGCGAAGGCGCGCCCGTTTTTCCACGCCGCACCGAGACAAACGCAAAAACAGCAAAAACAAGAGCAAACGCCGCTGTTTTCCTATTTCTTATTTTTTATGCTTTTTTTTTAACTTTATTGGCACCGCCAACGACCGATATATATTTATTTTTTCCGCCGACGATTTTCGCTTCGACCGCCACCACGCATTTTCCACCACACTTTGCAACCGCAAATAATGCAAGTGCATCGGATGAGACAAAAAATGCACTAATGCATCAGCCGTGGAAAGTGCATCGGGAGCACTGCCGCTCTTAATGCGTTCATTAAGTGGCGCTCTTAATGAATGTGCTCATTGTGCCACCGCTTTTTTCTTTTTTTAATAATTTGCTTCCTTTTTCAGAGCGAAATGCGACTTTTATGGAAACTTCTTTCGGGCACAAGGCTGCCTAAAGGTCAACGTACATGCAATTCGCATAATTTGCAATGGTTTCGATTAAGTAATTAATGTTGTGTTAGCCAAAAGATGATGTCACTGTCGCAATAAATGTCTGCACTTTTATTTGGCGAGCAAATATGCAGTTATCATTACGTTTGCTGACAAATCGAACGTTATTATTTGCATATATCAAATTTCCGGTGCGCACGTCCTAAAATACCGTGAAATACGATGGCCTATTTTTAGCAGGAACATTTTGAGGACCACCGCCCGTACTATAAATAAATCATAATTACCTCAAAATTACGTTATCTGCAATTGCAACACTGCCGTTTCAACGAAAACAAACGCGTAAAGAATAAAGTTACCCAAAAATGGCTCAAAACACTGAATAGATTGCAAAAGTTTATCATTTTTGAGGTTAAGTTCTTGTTTATCGTAAACAAATGCCTGAGCTTACAAAAAAAATACGGTAATCACTCACCTAGATCTTCCATGATAATCACATCGATCTATGCGCCGATTATTCACTGACAATTGGCAGATTTTTGCGCGGAATTGGCACTGGCAACGAAACGATCTTTATCACCACTTACTACTGCTTGTGTTATCTCGCGGCCGCCTGATTTTTGCAGCTGACAGCATAGGTGGGGCTCTCAACCGGTGGCTGTTCGGTATCCATGGTTACGAGAGAGTTCCCAAAACTCAAATGGGGGAATCACTGGGCATGATTATTTTTTGCTCATAAGTTATAAATAATAATAAATATGTTAATCAGACGTCAGCAGATAATTAATAAATGTAACCGGCGATAGCGGTTGAATTTCAGTCTGGCAGAATAAATGTATTGGTTTGGTTTGAATTCCGCTTCAATTTTTTTTTGCATTGTTATGAATAAAAATAAGGGCGCAATGATATGTTTAATCAGCATTTTGTTATTGTTTTCTTTAACTGGCTTTTCTATGGGTAATTAAAAAAACAAAAATGATTGCAGTTCGTTAATAATGAAAGGTGTTTTTTTTTTCAGGTGAAGAAAATTGTCCTGAAATTATCCGCAGATTGGAATGGGGTGGCAGATATGGTGATCAAGTGGAGTATTTAACGTTACCAGTGAATTTAGTCATTGTGCATCATACAGTTTCACAGCCAGGTAATGATTTTTACAGTTGTTCGCGTCTTTTGAGAAACATTCAGTATTTTCACATGAACAGCCTCCAGTTTCATGACATTGGCTACAAGTAAGTTAACTTCTAACTGGTCAAAACAACACAAAATAAAACAATAAAAAAATAAACTGTTGCGTTGAATTGCAGCTTTATAATTTGTGGCGATGGTAGAATTTACGAAGGAGTTGGATGGCATAAAGTTGGAGCGCATACTAAAGGATTCAATACAAAATCAATTAGTATAGCTTTCATGGGCGACTATTCAGGTAAATAGTCAACCTCTGAATTAACAAATAATAACAAAAAATGAAAAAATTAATATTGTAGAAAAACGGCCTAATACATCGGCTATTAATGCAGCTAAAGATCTGCTTAAATGTGGAGTGAACTTGGGAGAACTCGATCCAAGATATAAATTAATTGGAGCGCGACAGGTATCCAATACAGAAAGTCCCGGACTGGAGTTGTTTCGGGAGATTCAAAAGTGGCCCAATTTTGCGCCCGTCCCATAAAATGTTGCTCAACATACGCTTTTATGATCAATTTTTGTAAACTTTGCAAAAGTCTCATTTATTCAATTTTTTATCTCAATAAATTGCTATAAGTAAATTCGAATACTTATTTAGGATATAATTACTATTTTTTAGCAATGATGGTCCACTTCCTACATGTTAATCCAAAAATAATGGAAAACAAAAGATAATCATTTAATTTTCGTTTTTAAACAAAAAAAAAATGGGAACAGAAATCTATTATTTCAAAATTTTAATACTTTTAAAAACATCTAAAAGATGTCACATAACGCAAAAGCCACATAACCAAGTAAAATTTTCAACACATTTTCTAAATTTTCGCCACTTTTACGTGATTTTGCCTTAATAAAATAATAATGACTGCCCCTCAGGAATTTCAAGCGGTTGTTCTAGCAGCTGGAAAAGGCTCAAGAATGCCGGAGCTAACCACTGACAAACCCAAATGTTTACTTCCGATTGGCAGCAAGCCTCTAGTTTGGTATCCCTTAAACAAACTTCAACAAATTGGCTTTAAAGGTATTTCTGCTAACTTTTAAATCAAACAATTCAACTTCTAAAAATTACTTCTTTTCAGATGTAATTCTTATAGTTCAGCATTCAAAGAAAAGTGAAATTCAAGAAACACTCAGCAGAACTGGCTTAACTTTAAAAATAGACTATGTAACTGTTCAGGATGCTGAAGAGAATGGCACTGCAGATTCACTGAGAACCATAAGTGAAAAAGTAACATCAGATTTAATAATTCTTTCATGTGATTTAATAACCAACTTTAATTTCATTGAAGTGATCAATGAATTTAGAAAACATGAAGCTGCCCTGTGCAGTGTTTTCTTCCCTATGAACAATGAAACTGTTGTCGTTCCCGGTCCTAAAGATAAGCATAAGCCTGAGAAAGATCTGATAGGTATAGATGTGAAGACAAATCGTTTGGTATTTGTGGCATCTGCTTCAGATTTTGAAGGAGATGTCTCAATATCAAGGAATCTTTTCAAGAAACACACAAATATAAAAATGCATTCAAATCTTTTGGATTCACATATTTATATTTTAAAGCATTGGGTTTTCAAGTATTTGTGTGCTAAGACTTCCATTGCAACTTTTAAAGGAGAATTTTTGCCTTATTTCCTTAAGAAACAGCTTGCCACTAGGCGCAATGACGAAAGTATTACAGAAGATGATATTTTTCAATACATGAACGACGATTTGATATGGTATAATAACATTAAAGAAGCCAACAGTTATTCTGACCATAAAGGAGACCTCAAATCGTCCTATCACGGAGACATGATTAAATGTTATGCACATATTAGCAGCAATTTCGGTTTTAGGATCAATACGCTTCCTGCTTTTTGGTCTATTAATGCAAAGGTAACTCTAGTTATAAATTATTTTGTGAAAAATCTAGCATTGAAAATTGTTTTTGCAGATTTCCGAGTTGTGGGAATCTCTGGTGCCTCATATGCCGCTGCAGAAACAGCTTTCAGAAGCTGATGTTAAGTCCAACCAGGTGGAGAACTGTTTTATATGGGATTCGGCGAAATTGAATGAGAAAACTTCGTTTAGGAACAGTGTTATAGGCTCCAAAACTGAAGTTAAAAGTTTCACAAGAGTTTTTAATTCAATTGTGATGAACGACGTTTTCATAGGAGAAAAGTATGTTTTCCTTTTTTTCTTCTTCTGAATTTTAACTACAAATTTCGTTTTTTCAGAGTTGCGATTGAAAATTGCATAATTTGCGATAAAGTTGTTATTAATTCAGGCAGCAAATTAAAAAACTGTATTGTGGGCAACAAACACGAAATAGAAGCCGAATCGGAACATGTTAGTGAAGTTATGACTAATGCTGATAAATTAATGGAGTTTTAAGTGAAAAATTTTAAAAGTAAAGGCAGTAAATGCACAAATTTCACATTAATATCATTTCATATTGTTAAAAATGTCTAATAATAAACTATTTCTTAATATATTATCAATGTTATATTATAATATCAAATATCTTACCATTCTAGTATTAGTTTTTCATTCAGTAGAAATTTTAATTCTCTTGAGCAACGATTTAAAACTTCTTAATTAAAAATTTCAAGAACTACTTTCAAATGTTTTGATTATAATTACAAACAAAATACCGAAAATACAGAGGGCAGCACTGCATATATTTGCAAACATAACCTTAAAAAAATCTCTTGACCAAAGCCAAGTTTGTTTATCATCTCAGTAATCGCAATCTTAATTAAAAATAAATAACTATGGGTCGTCGAAAGTCAAAGAGGAAGCCTCCATCTAAAAGGAAGGCAATTGAAGCGTTGGATCAACAGTTCAATTGTCCTTTCTGCAATCATGAAAAGTCTTGTGATGTTAAAATGTAAGTTCAGCTTTGTTTGATTTTTATCCAATTCTTATGTATGCTGTGATTGTTCACAGGGATAAAGGTAAAAATACTGCACGAATAACGTGTCGGGTATGTCTGGAAGACTTTCAAACGACCATTACATTTTTGTCGGAACCAGTGGATGTTTACAATGATTGGATTGATGCTTGCGAGTCTGCTAATTAATATTTAAATGTTTTGTATGCTATTGCAAAGAATGTTTACAGTTTTTATCATTACTACTTTAGTTATGTAACTATGTCATAAAATATGTATAATTAAGTAAGACAAAGACTCCTAATGTGGTTTTATTATTAGAGTAAGTTACTTAATAATTTTAATTATTACTATTTGAAAATGTAAAGCATTATTAATTTAAGATGATTTCTGTATGTACTTTTTGTTTAAGATAAATACTTTTAGAAACAATACTAAGTTTTTTTTATTGTGTAGTTTTATTTAATTGATTCTTTGATGGTTTTGAATAAAATAAGAAGCAAAAATAGTTTTTCTCAAGTGTATTTCCCATCAATTTTTTTTTTAAATTTAAATCAAGATCTATTAAAAAGTTTCAACTTCCGAAACCATCCGGTGATAAAGGAAAAGACGGCAATTTTGTTATTTTAAATTAAAAAAAAAAAAATCTTATTTTTGATGATAACTTGATAATTCTTAGTTATTCTGAAGTAGCGTGTTCTTACATTATATTAATTATTTAAATTATACCGGGTTTTCGAAATAAATAACCACAAAATTCTTAAAAAAATGTTTTTTATAAATATAATCGTCTTTATTTTTAGCAAGCAATAAAAAAAAAGGAATTAAAGTTGGGGGGTCGAATTTAAAATATCAAAGTTGCTACCTTTTTCCGGTATAACCGGAATTGCTCGAAAGTAGAAACTATTTTAGTGGATTTACTGGAATATGATTTAAAATAAGTTTGGCGAAAGGATGAAGATTCACTTTATTGTCGTTTTCTCAAATCAAATAAGAAACAAAAAAAAAACAAGAGAAAAAATGTGTTGTTTTATTTATTGAATGGTCCATGGTGCAATGCATTTATTTTAGATTTAAAATATTTAAATTTTGGATTAGATTTAAAATATTGTTGCGTGCCCCAGATCCCTCTTGGTTCTGACCACGAACACTCCTGGCCCTTATGCCCTGGCTGGCTCGCTCGGGAGCGGGTTGCCGAGGATGAATTCCTTTAGGTGGATCGCCTTACCCCTAATTGACACAACTGTGGGCGCCACTTTGAATTTCTTCAAAGATGAGTATGGAAAGGCACGGTTTATTCTAGCTTGCTCGTTTATTAGACAACTCATCACATGTACCTTATTACTATTCTCTTCTATTCTCTACGAGCGCTCAATCCATACTGGCCTACCATTCATTCGTTCTCTATCACTCCTCTCTCATTCATTCTTTATCATTCATACTTTCATATACAATATACTATAAAGATGTATTAAATAAATATCCCTTACAATATTTAAATTTTGGATTAGATTTAAAATATTTAAATTTTGGCATTTTGGTTTTGGGAAAAGTCGACTTTTGACATCAGCACTCAAAAAAACGAAAAAAAAAAATCCCAAAAGAAAAAATGACAAAAAATTAACGAACCGAATTTGATTTTAATTATTTCAAATATAAAAAAGAAGTGAAGAATGGCTGAAGCAAATCGTGAAGGAAAACCCAGGAGGTGCCAGTATTTTTCACTTTACTTATGTTCATTTTCATGTAAGTTTCAATCGACAATTACATTTTTTTTTAAATAGAAATTGAAAAATAAAAAACATGGAAAAACAATTTTTAAAATTTTTATTTCCAGTATGTCTATGCAGTTTTGTTCATGGTTGCACACTGGCTTGGACCTCGCCCACCTTAGTAAAACTCAAAGGAGATGAAAACATTCTGGACCATCATCCAACAACCCACGAAGAAGGAATGATAACTTCCTCTATGCTCGTGGGTGTTTTCCTGGCCCCGTTTTATTCCGGTTGGGCATCCGATAAGATTGGCCGTAAATTGACTACCATCCTAACGCACATACCTCTTCTGGTTGGGCTGGCCATCTTGCCCATTTCGAATCGGGTGTGGCACCTATACGTCTCCCGCTTTTTATGTGGCTTAAGCTCTGGTTCATCCTTTAGCATCCTGCCTCTTTACATAGCGGAAATCTCGGTAAGAATCCATCGCGGCAAACTGCTCTTGATTTCCTTCATCATGTTGAACGGCGGTACTCTTTTCACCTACTGCGTCGGACCCTACGTCAGCGTTGCCCTTCTGCCGATCATTTTCCTGGTACCAACTGTAGCCTTTTTCATCTTGGTAATTTTCATAATGCCAGAAAGTCCTCTATATTTGTTGGCGAACAAGAAAAATGAAAAGGCTATGAAAGTCCTGAAGTATTTATGGAAAGAAACGCCTGAAGATGAACTAGTAGAAATGGAAAGATTTGTAGCGCAAAACGAAGACCGAAGCATCAAAGACTACTGGACAATGATAACAAACAAATCGCTGCGGAAGCGAATCGTTATGGTTTTAATGCTGTTGTTCTTTCAACAAGCATCGGGAAACAATGGCATTTTATTCTACACGCAAGAACTTATGGGGTCCACCAAGACCGATATTCCGGATGATCTTGCTGCGATCGGAGTTGGTTGTGCCAATACGCTGGCCGCATTGACAGCACCCTTATTTATCGACTCTTTTGGCCGCAAGTGTCTACTATATGTCTCGGCTACCGGATGCGGCATTTCCCTCTTCTTCGTCGGACTGTTTTTCTGCTTGAAGGTATACGGCGGTCCCTACGAGTATGTGCTTTGGCTACCTTTGCTGTCTTTAATCGTGTTTCTGTTGTCCTATTCGTTGGGACTGGGAAATATTCCACTGGTTATTTTGGGAGAAATTTTGCCGCAAAAATATAAAGCACCGGGAATGGCAATTTGCATTTCTGCTTTGGCACTATTTTGCTATGCCGTGGCCTGGGTGTTTCCGTACGCGATTAAATATCCTGGGTTTGGCTTCATCGGATTTTCAGCTATCATGGTGCTGTGTTTGGTATATCTGTTCTTTTGCGTACCGGAGACCAAAGGAATGAGCTTGCTGGCTATTCAGCATATGCTCGATAATACTTCAGAGCCCAATGCCGAAGAAACCGAAATAGGATTATAACTCAAAAGCCTAGCCTTTTTTACTATTTTGTTAATGAACTTAATGAAAAATATTTTATTCTAAGTGTTGTATTTTTAGAAATTTTTTATTTACTTAAAGTGTAGCATAATAAATTAACAAAAGAACAAGATTTATTTTTGCTTAAATTAATTCTGAGTTTGCTGCGTAAAGATTAAGTCCAAAAAACATGATGTTGTAGGCTGAAAATTGAAGCATTTTTTACTTTTCACGAAGTAATTTTAAGTTATAAAAATGTGGCCGTCCTAATTTAACAAAATTAAACTTTGCGTTAAGAATTCACATAACTATAGCAATTATGGAATTGACGCCACTTACATTATTAGCACAGAATTAATCTTTTTAACTTTATAAATAGTTCCCAACAAAATTGTTTTTCCTTTTTTATTCAAAGATTAACAAAACTCGTTTATTTAAAATCTCGGATCTATGAGCAAGATGTTATTCTAGGAGTAATAAATTTCCAAAAGTATAATGGTTGCAAATGAATTTCAAGCATTGTGCTGAAAAAACATTTTTTGCAAAAATGTTCAGGCTTTAAATATAATTCTTAAACGAAATGTTTTAAAGAATTTCTTCCGGAAAGTTTTTTTTATATATTTTTTTTTTCGTTTAAGTTATAAATGAGAGTTATCAAAACTTATAGAGATAAAACAAAATGGAAATTTTTATTCAGCAGCGTTTTTAATTTAACTATCCACTTAAAGAATTGTCATAAACTAAATTGCAATTAATATAAAAACAATAGCTTTTAATTTATTTTATAGGTAATTTTTGAATCTATTGAGCGCAGGGCTACTAAAATAAAATGTCGGTAAAATTAAATTTATTGTGTCGATGGCCCTATGATACTGGATCTTCGGTGTCCAACGTAATTAAATAGACAGGGTGTTTTTTTTAATTGGCCGGTTAACTGTTTTGGGAGAACTATTTTAAATATAGCTATTTTTATTTTTGATATCTTAATTATTCCCCAGGCTCTACTTAACTAAAATATTTTTAGCACTTTACCACTTCCGGTTATACCGGAAGTTGATATCAACTTAGTAGTAGTAGTAGTAGTAGTAATTTATTTAAGCAAAATTAAATAAAAAAATTAAATGTACATTGTACATATATAAACCATTAACAAGTTAAAAAAAAAAAAAAAAAGTACAAGGTAATAATAATAAATAAGTATAAATATATATAAATTCATTCATGCGTTTTTACGAGATCCTTAATGAATTGCTTAAAACTATATAAATTCGACGTTC
>JASKGO010002777.1:0-26557 GCA_030556065.1 Holobus sp. GC000080
GCCGGCCCTAGGCAATGGGCGGCCCCCCATCAATACAATTGAAGCTATAGGGCGCCCTCAATTGGATCCGATGAGCCCTTAACCACTCATTAAGGCATTCAGTGGTTAACCACCCTGTATTAAACACAGGACACTTCAATTTCATTCTTCGCCTTGAAGCCCTTTATCGATTGCTTTCTGCTTATAAAGTCTTTCTTTCTAACCGTTCCAATTATTTCACATAGGCATCTTTTAACTGCTGCCCACTGTGAGTATTTTTTCTTTAAATTAATTAATTTTTATGTTATTTAAATATATATTTTAAAATTCTAGGCTTTCATTCTTTTTTAATTTTTTCTTATTTTCTTTTTTTTATCAATGAAAGAATTTAATTTTTCATAAAAAAAAATAAAAAACAGATAATCGGAAAACTCAAAAAAGTACACCCTGTATAACAAGGAATAGAATGGAATAGATAGAATATATTTAAAAAATGTACATAAAGAACTATATAAAATAATTTCAGGTAAGGGACACTCAACTACAGCATATTCCGTAAGAGTGGGCTCCAACTATTGGAACAAAGATGGACTTTACATAAAACCAATCAAAGCTTTCATTGTCCATCCGAAATACGTGCAAGAAAGTTATGATTACGATATCGCCGTAATCGTATTAAAGGAATCGCTCACTTTTTCATCGACCATCAATCGAATCGACTTGCCGGCGAAAGGAGAGAATGTGAAAAGCGGCGAAACGGCTGTTGCGGCTGGATGGGGCACCACAAATGCGACGGATCCGACAATGGTTTCGCCAAATTTCAAATACGCGTATCTCAGTACTTTGACGATAGAGGATTGCTTTCGTTTGGCCTCTTCTAGACACTACTCGCCACGCATGTTTTGCGTACAGGATTTGCACAAAGAACATACTTCTTGCTATGTGAGATTTTCTCTTTTTTTACCATTTTTTTTTTTAAATTTATTTTCTTAATTTTTTTATGCAATTTTACTTATTTCCTTTTTTTAATTTATATATATATATTTTTAAATAAGCATTGTTTATAATTTTGTTAATTTAATTTTAATTAATTTTTTGTATCTTTGATTGTTTATAAGGGAGATTCAGGAGGCCCCCTGGTTACAGACAACCTCCTCATTGGAGTGGTTGCATGGGGATACGATTGCACAAATAGACGTCCGGAAGTTTATTCATCGGTCTTCGAAGCTATCGACTTTATTGAAGATGTTCGAAGAAAAGGTTATTACAAACAATGAATGCAGTACAAATAAAATGTAAAATATCATATCAAATGTAATATGATTGATTTAAAAATAACTAAGAAATAATTTTTAATTTTGTTTTTCATCAAAAAAAAATAAAAAATAAAAAAATAGAGAAACTATTGAAAAACTATCATGATAGTGGCTCTGTGAGATTTTCACCTTTTCTATCATCTGCTTTAAAAATAATTTTTCTTACATTTTAGTTGAATTTTTCTAGTTTCTGGATGTTTTCATTTAGTATTATTTATAGTTTTGTAATTTTATTTTAATTTATCGATTTTTGTTGATATCTGTTAACATTTTTTGTATGTTTGTATGTTTTTAAGGTAGATTCAGAAATTTACAAAATAAAAACGACAAATTAAATGCAAAAAAAAACATCAAGTGAAAAATAACAAAAGGTTAAACACTTATAAAGGATGCATCTTTATCTTAAAAAAAAAGTATATAATTGGCAGACAGTCCGTTGGCGTGTTTAATTTATTAATTTATTTTTAATAGATAAGACGCTTATCATAATTAATCAGCAAGTTGATCAGTTGCTGGGAACTAGAAAGAATGATGTCCCCCCATTGCATTGTTATCCTTTTAATTTTCAATTTTTCCGTTTTTCACACTGAAAATGTCGAGGCGTTAAAACTGAAAGGAAAGATAATTTCCGGTTTTGATGGGGAAATCGAACAGTTTCCTTATTTGGCATCGCTACAAGCGCAAGGTCAACATGCTTGCGGAGCGGCAATTGTTTCTGATAGCCATCTCTTAACTGCTGCACACTGTGAGTATTTTTTCTTTAATTGTATGTCTTTTTTTTTGTTCTTTAGGGTCTTTTATTTTATTTATTTTACGTCAAATTTTCAAGTTACTGCCGACATCCGGTTATTTTTGTAAAAATTAATATCTTGAGAAAAAATCCTTTTTTTTACATTATTAGAAAAGAAGAATCAAAATATGAAAAGAAAATTGGGTATTTCATTTAAAATACCAAAGCTTTCCGGTATTATTTCCGGTTTAACCGGAAGTGGTCAAGTGCTAAAAATATTTTAGGTTAGAAGGCTTAGTTCTCCCCCCCCCCAAAAAAAAAACAGTTAACCGGTCATTAAAGAAAAAACACCATGTATAACAAGGAATAAAGAAATCTGTAAAATAATTTCAGGTGCAATTTACCCAACTGAAGAATATTCCGTAAGAGTGGGCTCCAGATATTGGTTCAAAGACGGACTTTACATAGACTCAATCGAATCTATCATTTCCCATCCGAAATACGATGAAAAAAATGAAGATTACGATTACGCCGTAATCGTCTTGAAGCAACCGCTCACTTTTTCATCGACAATCAATCGAATCGCTTTGCCGGCGAAAGGAGATAAGTTGAAAAGCGGCGAAGGGGCCATGGTGGCAGGATGGGGCACCACAAACGCGACGGATTTGACAGTGGTTTCGCCAAATTTCAAGTACGCGTTTCTTGGTACTTTGTCGCGAGAGGATTGCATTCCTCTCTTCCCCAATGGCAACTTCATAACGGAACGCATGTTTTGCGCACAGGATTTTTTCAAAGAACAGGATGCTTGCTTTGTGAGATTTTCTCCTTTTTCCAGTATCTGTTTTAAAATCATTTTTCTTAATTTTTTTTTTTTAATTTTACTTGTTTTTTATATTTTTTATTAAGAATTATTTATATTTTTGTTGATTTCTGTTAAATTTTTAATTTATTTTTTTAAGGGGGATTCAGGAGGCCCCCTGGTTTCTGACGGACTCCTCATTGGGCTGGTTTCCTGGGGATTCGATTGCACAATTGATTATCCTGGAGTTTATTCATTGGTCTCCGAAGCTATCGACTTTCTCAAAGAAGTTAAAGAAAAAATCGAATTTTGACGTAATTTCCACTAAAAAAAATCCCCTAAAAATTATTCAAGGTTATTTCAAGATCACTTTTTGAAGGTCACATAACCTTAAAATCAACAACACAATAAAACTCGCGTACCATAACCTTAAAAAGCATATAAACATCGATAAATATTGTAAAACAAATGAATGCCATAGAAATAAAATTTAAAATATTCCAATAAATATCTTAAAAAATGGAAAAAATGAGGAGAATCACGTAAAGAACGGACTTTTCCACCATTAAAAAGAAACATTTACTATTGCAACATATTTAAAATCATGAAATAAAGTAAAAACGGTATAAATACAAGTGGGCTATGGAATAAGTTAGTTCAGTTGCTTTTGCGACTTCATTTCGTACAAATTTTAAATATAAAAAGCGAAAAAAGAATTAAAAAAAAAAAGAAAATGGATTTTTGTCCGGTTACTTATGGCGATTTATCAAATTTGCAAAATTACATGAACACAACCATCACCGGTACCTTTTTGACCGCACTGTTATCGGCTTTATCAGCAAGCAGATGCGGCTTCTCGCATCTGGACACTTTTCCGCCGAACAGTGCAGCCAACCTGTTCGATGGCTATACCGTGGATTACATTGTGGTGGGTTCCGGTGCTTCCGGTTCCGTTTTGGCCGCCCGCTTGGCGGAAAACTCGACGAGAAGTGTGCTGCTATTGGAAGCTGGAGGATATCCTAACCATGATAACGATGTATGTTCATCTTTTTATCTCTTTTCTTTTTTTATAATTGTCTTTTTTAATTAATAAATTGTTACAAATTAAAAAAAATATATACTGGTAAAAAAAGAACGGATTTGCATTAAAGATGGAAAAAATCTAAAAAAAAGAAATTAAAATTTATTTTTTTTAACAGATCATAAAAAACACCCTGTATAATTTTTCCTAAAAAATATTCAATAAATTACTTAGATGTGAATGCTGAGAATAATTTGCAAAAAGAATTATCAAATTGTTAGTTCAAATTAAAAAGATATGAGTGTTTTTTCCAGTAGCGATATTTTAATCAAGAAACCGGAAGTGCTTCATAATTGTTAATTTTTAATGCTCTATGAAATGTTTTCTTGAAAAGTAATTAATGAAACATATAAAGGCATATGTCAAGAATAATTAAAATAAAAATTAAAAAAAAAAATCCTTTTAAATTACGAAGATAATCATAGTCAAAAAAATAATATTGAAAAAATAAAAAAGGATTCATTTTCTTGGATAATTTATTCCGAACACCCTGTATAATATATCAGTTAAATAACTATTAAAATACCTGGATAAACATCTCCAGTGTAAGAAGAAAAAATAATTATCAAATTTTTATTAAAAACAAAAAAGATACCATTGAATAAAGTAGAAAATTAATAATAATAATGAAGGAATCGGAAGTGTTTTCTTGGACAGCTTATTAAAAACTTCCTGTACAATATATCAAAAAACTAATTACTAGAATACCTGCATACAGAATTTAGTAACAATTACCAAAAACAATTATCAAATTACCTTTGAAAATACCCAAGTTATGAATCGGTTTTCAGTGAAAAAAAATTTAATAGTAAACCGGAATGGAATAATATCACTCAAAATACACAAGTTAGAAAAAAAGTTTAAAAAAAAAAATTTATTTTAAACCAAGAACAAAATCCAAAAACCAAATTCACAAAATTCAATTCATAAAGGTTTTCCGGTTTTTCCGGAAGTGAAAATCAAATTTTATAATTTCCAATAAACACCTAAAATTTAATTTCTTAATTTTTTTAATTTCCCCTGAAATTTAAAAGTGAAATAATAAAAAAACAAAAATACCTGCGAAACGAAAAAAAAGAAGCAATTGAAAAAACAGTAGTAAAATTACAGGTCCCTGCATTCTACAACTTCCTGCAAACCCCCGATTTCGACTACATGTACACTAGTGAGCCGAACAACTACTCGTGTCAGGGCATGCGCGACCAACGCTGTCCGATCAGCAGAGGCCACGTTCTGGGCGGTTCCAATTCCATTGACGCGCCCCTCTACTTGCGCGGCTACCCGTTCGACTTCGACGTAGGCCAAACCCTCGTGGGACTGACCAACTGGGGCATGACCCAAGTCCTGCCCTATTTCCTACGCTCGCAAAACCTAACCTATCCCTTCTACCAAAACGCCAATACTTACGGCACCAACGGCCCCCTAACCTTAACACTTTACAACGCGGTGAGCGATTTGCGTGACGCCCTGATTGATTCCGCAAAGCGTTTAGGTTATAGCATAGGACTGACAGCAACAGGACACGGACTGTCGCAATCACTAACTATAAACCGCAACGGAATGCGCTTAAGTGCAGCCAGAGCCTACTTATCACCGAATGCAAATCGCTCAAACTTAATTTTATCGCTCAATGCACGCGTTTCACGTGTTATTTTCAACGGAACTAGGGCAGCAGGAGTAATAGCTGACGTAAATGGGCGTAACCTAACCTTAAGAGCCAATAGGGAAGTGATTCTAAGTGCTGGCGCCATAAATTCCCCGGTTATTTTACAACAGAGCGGTATTGGCGATCCGCAAGTCTTGCAATCGTTGAATATACCATTGGTACAGGCTGTACCGCAAGTTGGGCGTAACCTGCAAGACCAAATCAGCAATTTTGCTGTTTTGGTGCAAATGGATCCGGGTTTTATACATTTCGATGACTTGCCAGATCAATATTACCGCTTTCTGCGCTATCGCACCGGTCGCTTCACCAATGTGGGCATTACCAATATGCAGTTGTTCGTTGGACCACCCAATCAACCGGCCGAAATGGCGATTTACTTTTTCGAATACCAACCGAATTCCCGTTGGTTCAATGCGACGCAACGGGCGCAACGGTACAACGATCAGGTGTTGAACAGCATGCTGCAGGCCAACAGTCGCTCGCGGATTGTGACGATGGCGGTGACGTTGTTGCGACCCCTGAGCAGCGGCAACGTCTCATTGGTCCGTCAAGCTGACGGCTCATTGGCCACGCGCATCTACCCCAACTACTTCTCCAACGATACAGATGTCGCCACTTTCCTGCGCGGAATGGATGTCGTGTTTGATTTACTGGGAACGCCGGCTTTCAGGATGCTGAACGCCAGTTTACTGCAATTCACGACGGGCAATTGCGACAATTACGATTTCTGGAGCAGGGAATTCTGGATGTGTCACGCTAGGAATTTCGGATTTGGTTTGTGGAATCCCAGAGGCACTTGCAGAGCCGGCAACAATGCCACGATGAGTGTCGTGGACGGTAATTTGCGCGTGCATGGAATTCAAGGATTGCGGGTTGCCGATACCAGTGTTATTCCGGTTCCGGTCACTGGGATGCTGAATGCTGCTGCTGTTGTCACGGGAGAACGTACTGCGGATTTCGTGCTACAGGACAACCTCTAATTTCTTCTTTTTTTTTGTGTTGTTTTGGGTTTTTTGTAATTAATTTGTTAGTTGTTAGGTTATCTTAGGTTGGTTTGTATATTTTTTTTTCAGTTATTGCGCTTTCGATACATATACAGTGAGTTGTATATACACATGAATTTGGTTTAATTAGTCGCCTCTTCATGCACTAATTAATTAATTAATAATATAATGTAATACTGCTTATGCGTCTAGTAAAAAATAAAAACAAATAAAATTGTATATAAAATTAATGGTAATAAATACAAATCCAAAATGATAAATATTCAATTAATGACAGTGTTAAATAGAAAATGTAAAAAAAAGAAATCTGTAAAAAAACTAAGGAAAATTCACAAAATTCCAAAGGTAATTCATATAAATAACAGATGGCGCAATGAAAATTTAGGGAGTAGAGAGCAATGTTAGGCCTTAAATGTACTTTACAAGCAATCAAATCATAAAAAAAAGAAAAATATTATAAAATAAAGAATACTGTTTAAGATACTTTTACAATTCTTAAATTTTAAATTAATTATTTTATACAGTGCGTTCTATTTACAGACTTGAATTGCAATTAAACAATTTCTTTTTTATAGAAAAGTTTTCTACTTTTTCTTTTAGATATTAGTTGGTAAATGAAATTGACTTTTTTGTGCTATTTTTTTTAAACTAAAAATAAGCTTTAATATTATTTATAAAAAAAAAAAAAAAAAAAAAAACAAGTGATAACTTTTTCCTTGTGATGTATGTAATTAATTATTAAAAAACAATTTTTCTTAATTAAATAATGTTTTATGAGAAAGAAATTAGAAAAAAAAAACAATAAAAACAGTTTTTGGTTTCTAAATTAAAAAAAGTTTTATAATTAATTAATTAATTGAAAATAATTTGGGCAAACGCTATAAAAAAGAAACAGTATGCTTTATACTTTCTTTAAACAAAACGCACTGTATAAATGTTACAAAGTTTAAATTCAACTTAATTCTTCTTGTTTTTTAGATAAACAGTTTAAACTGTAAAAAATCAATCCTTACACATTTTAAATAAAAAGTTTAACTTCTTTAAAAAAAATTGATTGTAATTAAAAAATATTAAAAATCATTTAATGAAAATGTAAAAGTACCTTTTTCATTTTTTTTTGTTGAAAGAATTAATATTTCGAATATTAAAAACTAAAACGAAAATGAAAAAAAAAAAACGAATTAATTAACCTTAACTATAAAGACTAGTGAGTAATTTGATGCTTTTGCTGTTTGCTGTTATTTTATTTTTTAATGTTTAGTAATTAGTTGTTAATTAATTACTATCCAAATAGTAACAAATAAAAATAATGGTAATAACAGCAATCAATAAGCAACAATCGAGAGTTGATAATATAGAGTACTACTCGTAATTCAATACTTTTGTTTTGCACTTTCGGCAAATTATAAAAAATAATTCATGATAATTAATTGATAATAAAAAAATAAAAATAAAAAATAAAAAAACAAATAAAGAAGAAATAAAAACATTATTCCAGTAATTTTGTTTTTGTTTCAATTAAAAAAAAATAAAAAAGAAATATAATATAAAAAAAAACTTATTCGAGTAATAAAAAAAAAAGTGTCATACGACTTTTGAATTATTATTATTTTTTGTTTTTGTTTTTTACAACTATTGACTAGCGTTTGATCAGTGTACGCGGTTAAACAATAATAATTACTACTTTTTCACACTTTCCACACTATCCAGTTTTTTCTTCTCCTCTTTAATTACTACTTTTTGTTTCTTTTTATATACAGGGTGGACACTTAATAACATAGTCAGTATAAAATGTACACCCTGAATAAACACAAAAACTAAATTAAAGAAAAACAAAATAGTAAAGAAAAGAGAGTGAAAAAAAAAACTGGAAAGAGTGGTTTACGTAATTTTAGTTTAGTTTGTTACTTTTTTCTTCATTCATTTTGTTAATTAATGATGTACTTTGATGTTTTAGACTTTTAATTTGATTAGTTATTGTTATAATTACTATTAGAGCGGTGTCTCTTTGCGCCAGTGGAAGCTGTTTGTTTTCGTGGTCGGATTGCTGGAGCCGCCGCTAGTCGACTTCCGGAGATTGGCCGCCGCCGAGTCGAGGCCGTTCTTCACGTTCGCCACAAGACGCAGGGCCGGATTTGTTACTATTCCATTGCGCTTTGGTTTTCCACTATAACAATACAAACAAAGAATTATTACCTAATTATTCTTTGTTTTATGGTTATTACAAATTTTTTAATTTGTTTTTTTTTTTAATTTTTGCTTTTGGAAAAAAATTAATATCATTTTTGTTTATAAAGAAAATTGATAAATTTTTACTGCTAATTAATCTTGAGTACTGTACCTAGGTATTTAAAGGGAAAAAAATCAGATAAATAGCATGGGGAGTTCGAAATTATTTGTTCAAAGTAACACTTCCGGTTTCCAAACTGTAAATTGCCATTTTTGGCAAAAAATCAATCGTAATTAATGTAATTTGAATTTTTTTCTTTTAAATATTGCCCGAAAAATTGTTTACAGATTTCTATCTTTAGTTATTCTGCAAATTATACAGGATGTCTGAAATAAAAACTGAAAAAATCTTTCCGGTTTCTTAGCAAAAATTAATTTTTGAAAAAGCCATTCAACTTTGGTATTTTTGTTATGATTTTCAGATTTTCTTTTCAAAGTAAATTTTAAAATATGTCTTTAGAGTTTTCGCAAATAATTTTTGCAAAATAGAGAATGTTAGTTACCTGGAAGACGAGGAATTATGACTCTCGACATTTCTATTCTTATCGGCCTTGGTGCCCAGTGCAGATAAAGCAACAGACGACCCATTGGCGCCGCCTCCACTGCCGCTATTGTTGCCTAGAATGATGCGCATGTGAGTGTCGCGTGCGAAATGCGTGTCGGGGGCCTTCGCGAAGTTATTTTGTCTCAGTACCGGCTGGTAAATGTTCATTGCTCCTGCAAAAACAATCACCAAAACAAAACAATAGTATTAATTTCATTGACTAAGAATGTTAGGTTAACAATAAACAAAATAATGTAATTTAAAAATACAAACCGAAAATATTGGCAGCATCGTGGACCGGACTGAGAGGCGGCGACGCATAAATCGGACTCTGCGGTTCGCTCTGCAAAGGCGACAGCACTTTACTCAGCGGCCGACTCTTCGCTCCCCGCGTGCACTGTTGCAATTGCTGCGTAAACGAAATGGGAGCGGAGGGCGCGTGTGTGGCCGACGCTAGAGACGATGAATTGGCAGGCGGGGCTTGGATGCTTTGCTGTAGTAGCAATTTATCGGCACCACCGCCCAAACCACCGGAGGCGGTACCGTGGCGACTGGACGAGTGACTCGAACCAGTCAGATTGCTGCTCGATTTCGAATTCGAACTGTGGTTGCCCAGCGACACGGTGGACCGCCTCTGCTCGCACCATTCGTTTGCCGCTGACGGCGGATAGAGGACGGCACACGACGGTTTTGTCTCAGCTGTCGAACCTGCAACAAACATTCACCGGTTCTTTGATGGTAAAAACAATTGAGAATGTAAGCAATTAAATAAAAACGTTGCAAAGAATAAAAGAAAAACAATGAAAAAAAATTAAAATTTAACACAAAGAACAAAAAATAATACAGAAAAAAACCAAAGAAAAAAAAAATAAAAATAAAAAAAAAGACCCATAAAAAAAACGAAAAAGACAAAATTGAAAAAAAAAACTTAAAAACTAAATAAAAAAAATACATACCGGAAGTAATAGAATTAGCACTACTGCTAGTATGTGCAATCTTATGCGATCGAGCATTGTACTCCTCCAACAGTCGGACCACGCCCCGATGGCCGGACTTGGCAGCCACGCGAATCGCATTCCGCCCACAGGCATCCGAATGATTCGGATCCGCCCCGTGTTCTAGTAGGGCCACCACACACGATTCGTGTCCTTCCTGGGCAGCAATACCCAATGCCGTGGCTCCCTGATTACACGTGTGATCCGGCTGTGCGCGATGCTCCAACAACAGTCTCACAATGCGACAATGACCCTGCCAACTGGCCGAATGCAGGGCGGTCCTATTCTCCAAATCAACAGCATCGACCCTGGCGCCGCCCACTTCCAATAGCATGCGCACCATCTCAGCATGCCCTTGCCACGCTGCCACATGCAACGGCGTCCTTCCTTCGAGGTCGCGCGTTTCAACATCCGCCCCCTGCTGCACCAAGAACTTTGCCATAGCCAATCGATTGTCCAGCGCCAGCACGTACAGCGTACTGCGCCCATCCGAGTCCTTCATATCGATGTCGGCTCCGCAGCCCAAGAGCATCTGTGCTATATCGTAGTGGCCCTCTAGGGCCGACAAGCGCAACGCTGTCTTTCCGTCGTGGGGTTTCTGATCATAGGGGGCGCCGTATCTTTCAATTAGCAGTCTGACAAGTGAGGCGTGGCCACCTTGGCTGGCCAGTGCCAACGGTGCTTTGCCTTCGTTATCGGTCTCGTCGATCCGCGCGCCGTTTTCCAATAAGGCTTCGCACACTTCCTGGTGGCCTTCGAAGGCCGCGTAGTGGAGCGGCGTCCAACCGCTGTTGTCGCGATGCTGTTCGTCTAGGCCGCGGTCTAGTAATTGACGTACCACTTCGGCACACCCTTGGGCGGCTGCGACGGACAGCACGGTGCGTCCTTCGACGTCCATGGCGTCTATACAACAGCCCCAGAATAAAAGCAGGGAGACGACGGGGGCGTGACCCATACTGGCGGCTGCCCACAATGGACTACGCCCGCCGTTGTCCACGTGGTCTACGTCGGCTTCGTTTTCTAATAAAAGTTCACAAACGTCTCTGCAACCAGAATTGGTTCGAATTAGCAAACCAATTATGTTTCCCCTTATTTAGACCTCCCTTTAAGAACATTTAATGAGCAGCTAAATTAAATCTTCAACATTGAGATTTTATTGTCACATTTATAGCGATATCTAAAAAATCGGGCGCTATAAGCCTATTTGGACTTAAGAGCGGTTCTGTTGAATTTAAGGCGTTTAAAGCCCATTTTGACTCTTTTAAGGCCAGTTCAATTAAAAATAAGGCATTTAAAGCCCATTTTGACTCTTTTAGGGCCAGTTCAATTGAAAATAAGGCGTTTAAAGCCCATTTTGACTCTTTTAGGGCCAGTTCAATTGAAAATAAGGCGTTTAAAGCCCATTTTGACTCTTTTAGGGCCAATTCATTTAAAAATAAGGCGTTAAAAGCCCATTTTGACTCTTTTAGGGCCAGTTCAATTGAAAATAAGGCGTTTAAAGCCCATTTTGACTCTTTTAGGGCCAGTTCAATTGAAAATAAGGCGTTAAAAGCCCATTTTGACTCTTTTAGGGCCAGTTCAATTGAAAATAAGGC
Source organism: Holobus sp. GC000080 (assembly GCA_030556065.1). Classification (NCBI taxonomy): domain Eukaryota; kingdom Metazoa; phylum Arthropoda; class Insecta; order Coleoptera; family Staphylinidae; genus Holobus; species Holobus sp. GC000080. The sequence continues at coordinate 11,939 of JASKGO010002777.1, forward strand.
GTTCAAAGCCCATTTTGACTCTTTTAGGGCCAATTCATTTAAAAATAAGGCGTTAAAAGCCCATTTTGACTCTTTTAGGGCCAGTTCAATTAAAAATAAGGCGTTTAAAGCCCATTGAGGCTTTGAGCCTCTATGTCTTATTGATAACTAACAATTAAGGAATTAAATAATTAATGGAAAAATTAGTATCAAATAAATTTAAAAAAATAATATAAAAAAGCACTTACTTGTGCCCTTCGAAAGATGCCACCAAGAGCGGCGTCATACCCTCCTTGTCTTTATGATCGACAGTTGCACCACGTTCCAACAGAACATTAACGACATTGGCGCCGGGCGTTCTGGGAGCGCAGAGTGCGGCCACCGACAAAGCGGTCCTTCCATCGGCATCAGCATGATCAATGTGCGCACCAGCATCCAGTAAATGCTCGACGATCTCAGCATGTCCCATGTATGCTGCTGCAATCAATGCTGTCCTTCCTGCAAATCAACAAATTATATATTTTTATTTTGCTTGAAGAAAAAACTAAAAGAAATACCTTCGTGATCAGTTAAATTAACATTGCTTCCACTTCGCAGTAAAATCTTTACGATTTCCTCGTGGCCGCTCCAGGAAGCAGCCCTCAAAGCAGTCCTGTTCTCCGCATCGACGCTGTCCAAACAGCAGCGATGCTTCACTAGCAACTCCACCACTTCGGTGTGACCGCCCCAAGCGGCCGCTCTAAGCGGCGTCCAGCCATCCACATCGGCCTGATCCGGATCGGCACCGCCTTCCAGCAACAACCGCACCACGTGCGTCTGTCCCAAGCGGGCCGCGATCAACAGAGCGGCATTTCCGCCGACGCCGATTCCATCCGCCTCGTCACTAGGAGCGGCGTCCATCAGAGGACTCTGTTCTTCCGAGCAACACGACGAGTGCGATTGAATGCCGCCGCGTTCGTACATGTCGTCTAATTCTTCGTCGTTTTGCGCAGCGGAAGAACTGGAAGGCTCCACGGCACCGGCGTCCAGCAAAAGACGCAATACTTTCGGATCCGTAGGAAGAAAAGCTCCGAAATTCACGCCGGAAACTTCGTTGCCTTCCAATAAACACTCCTCTACATTACAACCGGAAGTGATTAACCACAGAGTGACTAAAGTGTGGTATTCTAAGGGCTTTGAAGGATTCGCAGGGTTTGCAACAATTGCAGAATTGTTAATGCTATTAGCGAGTGGTTTCAAGTGTTGTTTGTTGACTTGCGCGTAAATCGGATCTTCTTTACTGTGTCGGCTGCTGCATTTCTTGTTTTCTTCTTGTGCTTGCAATTGTACTTGTTCGTAGTGCCGATTCGAGTCGTCGAAATGTTCGCGACATTGCTCTAAATTCTGGCGACAGTCTTCTAAATTCTTCTCGCTGGTTTCCAGCTTTTTGTGACATTCTTCTGGGGAAATTACAAAATTTTCAATGATTTTTAACACCGCTTTTTATATAATTGAAATAAAATAAACAATTTAAAAGCAAAACAAAAAGAAATTAAAAGAAATAATTAAATAAAAAGAAACGAAAAAATTCATAAAGAAAAAAGAAAAAGACATACCTTCAAATTCTAAATGTTCAGAATTCCTCTTAGTCTCCTCGTAGTTCTGCAAAGACTCTTCAAACAGTTTCTTCGAATCGTCCAACTGCTTGCGGCACTCCTCCATCAATTTCTTCTCTTCACCACCAACACCAACTACTCCACCAACTTCAGCAGCACCAGCTGAAGCAGCAGCAGCAACCACCACTAAAGAATTCCTATCTCTTTTCTCTTCTTTCGCTTTAACCTTATTGGAATCTTGCAAAAACTGCTCCACTCTTGTCAAATGAAAAGCAAAATCGTAAATCTCCCTGTTGCTCAAGCAAGGAGCATGTAAAGTATAATACATTGAAAGCACCACGTGTCCTTCGTAGATATTACACAAATATTTCTGCGTACAATGCTTGATATCCAGCAACCATTCTGCAAAACTGTGATGGAACAGCCTCAAACTGCCGTTATTATTAATCTGCACGACTCTCCGCAGCAATTGGAACCTCTTGCGGAAATCTTCGCGTGTCACACCGCTGATGCGCATCATATCATAGAGCAACTCTTCTCCCAAGGTACATTTAGCTGCCAAAATGATGTTTAACAGTGGCTGAACTCTTGCAAACTGTTTCCTATTGAATAATCTCTGACAGAGCCACAAGTAGAGGCCGTTTAACGTGCCGGGGATTTCCCGGACTTCACGCAAAGCGATGAAATTCTCCGACACTCCATCGAGCACTTTCTCCAAGTACAGAAAGCATCCGTTGCTTTTAATGTGCAGCTGATTTAACATTTCAGCGGTATCACGGGAAATGTGTTGCCGCAAACTGTTCTCCTGGTCTAGACGCGCTAAAATATACTGCTGAACATCGCGCACCACTTGCGATTTCCTTAAATCGTCGAGCGAAAGCTTCCGGAAACCGGTGAACATCTTTGCAATGGACTTCGATTGCTTTCTGGCCGTGCAAACTAAGAGTAACCATTGCGGAAACAAATGGTGGTGATTTGCCAGCAATTCGGCGATCGTTTTGCTTTGCGAAGAACGTTCGCGGGGTTTGCTCCTGGTTAACGTTGAATTTAGATAGACGAAAGAGTGTTCGTCGATTGAGTCGATCAGTAGGAATAGCGAAGTCTTCGGTGGATCTATTTCCAGTAGTGGAAACAATAAAGCTCGTTTTAGGCAATCGTCGGGGTTGTTTTCAATGTTTTTCGCGCGTAGAGCTATTTGAATTTCGGCGTCCGATTTCAGTTTTTCCAAGTAGGCATCTGCGATTAGGGTGCGCGCGTTTACCGGTACGTTCACAGGTGGCTCCTCTTGTTCCAGACACAGATTTTGCTCGTAGGAAATGTTCGCTTCGGATTTATTGAGTTTGCGGCGGATTGATCGTTCGCGGTGGCTTTCGGTCGAATGGTTCAGAATTTGGGTTACCAGGGAGCGAACGAATTCGCTCAGCGAGAGACTTTTCTCGTTGTGGCCTTGCAGGAAATGGTAGCCTAGTAGACGCCGATTCAGCGTCCTCTGCTGGCGCCCCTGCGGACCTTGACTTGGGAAACATAGTTCCGCACAGAGGGTTGTCTTTCCGCAACCGGGGCCACCTGGAAATTAATCAGTTTATTTTATTGTTTTCTTATTTTTTCATTAAAAAAACTTTAATAATATATAAAAAAAACTAGAAATATAGAAAAATATCAGTCTTGCCAATTTAAATGCATTAAAAAGGTTCAAATTCTATAACAAAATTTCTATTGGTAAGCCTTAAAATGGAACTAAATTTAGATTTAACAATTGAAAAACTAAATTCGTTGTTTTAAATTTCACAACAGTTATATTTTAATAATTTAATTAAAAAAACAATTAAATTAATTTTGGTTATCATTCAAAAAGAATTAAAATTAAGTTAGGCAATTGAAAAACTTTTATTGGTAAACATTGAAAAAGAACTAAAATTAAGGTTATCAAAACTAAAATAGTAAAATTATATACTATATGAATAAAAATAACAAATTTTAAATTGATAACGATTAAAAAAGTACTGAATAGAGTCTAACCAATTGAAAAATCTTGTCTTTATAATAATTTGTAACAAAAAGTAACTAATTTTCTATTGGCAGCCATTGGACAGTAACTAAAATAAGGATTGCCAATTGGAAAACTGAAATATTAAAAAATTTCAATGATATTTTAGTAATTTCTCTAATGAAGGCAATAAAATTTAAGTTGGTAACTGTTGAAAAGTAACTATAAATTCAGTCTTGCCAATTTAAAAGCATTAAATAGGTACAAATTCTATAAGGCAATAACCAAATTTATGTTGGCAATCCATAAAAGGGAACTAAATTCAGATTTACCAATTGAAAAACTAAAATCAGTATTACCAATCACAAAACAGTTATATTTTAGTAATTTATTAATTCAGAAAACATTTAAATTTATATTGGTAATAATTCAAAACGAACTAAACTTAAGGATAACAATAGAAAAAATTCAAAAAACAGATAAATTTTCAAAAAAGTCATAAAAAATCAGCATGAATCTAAATAGCCAATTAAAAAGATTCTAAAAATTAAACAAATTTTAAGAAGTAACCAAAATTACGTTGGCCACAATAGAAAATTAACTGATAATCAGTCTTACCAAAAGCAAAATAGAAATATTTCTATAATCTATAATCCTATAATTCTAATTTTATTAAAAGTAAAACTGAATTTTTAATAAAAAAAAACGCAAAAACAAGCAAAACCAATGAAAAAAAGCTCAAATTTAGACATATTAACAGAAAATCACTAAACTTCTATTGGGAACAAAACTAAAAATAAAACTAAAATCAGTATTAACAAGAGTAAAATCGAAAAATTTTGGTAATTATTAAAAAAATAACAAACTTTTTATTGGCAATCATGAATATGTAACTAAAACTGATACTTGACATAATAAAAAACAAAACATTATAAAAAAAAGACAGATTGTTAAACAGTTGCTTAGCTACTCTAAAAGAAACAAAAACAGTGACCGTTTTAGTTGTTTCTCATCAAATTGTAAACCTAAACCTCAAATTTCCAAAACTAACCTAAAAAATTTGCTTTTTATGCCAAATTTAAAGAGATCCATCATATCCATAATCCCAACGAATTATCAAATTGTAAATTGAAATAGATAAATTATAAATTTAATAAATATTAATTTCGAAGAAAGAAAAAGAGAAAAATGTAAATTAAAGAAACAGAAGAAAAAGGAAAAAAAAAAATTACCCAAAAGCAGAGCTCCACAGGTTTTCGACACAGGCCTCTGGTCCAAGCAATGTGAAAGCTTCTGGAAGGCCCATTCGCGACAATAAAATTTCTTGCGGTCGTCGCCCAATTGTGACATCTTCTTCTTCTTCGTCTTCTTCTTATTCTTCAGCTTTACTCCTTCATAGCCTGCTTTTCACTTCGATCACTTATTGCACTTGCTTCACATTTTATTCACTAAAAACAAAAGCAAAAAATCAATTTGAAAACAAAAGACAACTCAAAAAATATAAAACATTTGAAAATCAAATTACATTACCTACTTTAATTTATACTTTTATACTGCATATTAATAAGGTAATTGTTATTTTAAAATTATTAAAATGGGCAAATAAAAACGAGCAATTAGTCATCGGTGGCAACCCACTACTGCGCATAAATATTAATTGAGAAAAAAGCAAATGTTTAACATATAAAAAAGAAAAAAAGAAAAATTGGAACGTTCGAAATGAGTAAAGAGAAAGAGAAAAAAAAAACAGTAAAAAAATGAAAAGAAAAACAAAAGAATAACAATTTCTCACATATTCATTCAACTGTTTTTTCCTTCAATTTTTTTTATTTTTTTAGGTTAATTACCGTCTCTTCTGTGCAATTTTAATTCAGTGCTACATAGTTAGTACACTTCCCATGCACTTTTCCCTTTAATCTCATCGGATTTATCTCAATTCCAATCAGAAAAAGCCAATTTACAATGCTTTTATTAATTCATTTCACTACTTCAATTACTTTTATTAATTTATTAACGCCAAATTTATTACTTTATTACCGAATTACTAATATTGATGCAAGTTGCGATGATTGCAAGCCATTTAACTAGTTTAACTATAAATAGTTTCGACTAGAGACCGAAGAAGAGAAGCATTTGAAGCTTTAATGCAATGTATAAAACACCCACAGCGTCTTTTAAATTACAATCTTTAATAAAGCAGCTGAGCAGCTGAGAGCAGCAAGCAACCAACACACACGAAATGCCAAAATGCATTCAGAGGAAACTAACTGCACACTGCACTCGCTGCCAAACGGAGAAGCAAATAGCGAAATAAGAAATTTCAACACTTACCGGTCGCCTAACGAGCGTCGAACAACACGTAAAGATGCTTAACGAATCCATTTCTCGTTGATTTCACTGGTTTTGTTTTCGATTTTCACTTGTTTTTCGATGCTGCTGCTGCCAGGGGAGAGATGTAACAATCTTTTTGGGGTTATATGTTTCCATTGGGATTTTTTTGACTTTTGACATATTTCAGTTTCTGATGTCTGACAGAAGCAGTGGTTTCTAGTGATTTTTCTAGTTGTTTTTGTGTTGGTATAAATGGGGAGACTTTGCGCGGGAAATTTGAATTTTATTTTTGGCGCTAAATTCAAATTTTACTTTTATTTTTCCATATTTTGAAGGATTTTGAAAGGGTTTAAAGGTTTTTTTTTTTGGGTGAAATTTGTAAAAATAAAAAGAAGTTTGTTTTATATATATCAATACAATAGTAATACTTTTTATACAAATATATTACAATTTTACACTGACGGTATTTAAATTTACTAATTTATTTCGTTTAATTAAATAATTAATTAATTAAATTTAATGTAATTTAATTAATTAAAGACTGAGTTTGTTTCGCTTGCTTTTCTTTTAGTACTATTTTCTTTATAGAGTAATTAATAATAATTATTAATAAGGTAATTATAATCAATTAAATAGAATAGTTTTAGTTTTGATAATACTTTTTGTTGTTTCGTTTAGTTGCAAGTTGCATTTTCCTGTCTTACTTAATTGCATTTCTTCTTTTGTTTTTGCTATTATTACAAGTACAATAATTATTTTTTTAATTAAGACAGTGGAAAAATCAGTCATTTGCAAAATTCATTATTTTGCTTCAGTTTAGAATTAAAAAAAAGTAAAAAAAAAATTCAAAAATAAAGATAAGAAGTACAAAATACAAAAAAAACATATAAATATTAATTAATTAACGGAATGTTAATGCTATTTTTACAATTGTCATTCATATTTCATATCAATTAATTATTTAATCAATTAATTAACTACTTTTTTTTAATTTAAATTTTAATTAGTAAAATAAAAAAGTTAATTCCCTTTTTTTATAATTTCTTTTTTCTGATTTATTTTAATAATTAAAATTTAAATTAAAAAAAAAAAAACTAAATATGTATAAAATACAAAAATCTCAATAAAGAAAATATTAAAAAAAAATTGAATTATTGAAAAATTGAAATATCACTTTTAAATTTAAAAATAATTTAAATAATTAATCTCTTCTGTCATACATTGTTTGTTTTTTTATACATCTCAAAAAATAATAAAAATTCTAAATAATATATTAATACATATTTCATGAATTAATGATAATGTTAAATAAGAATAAACAGAAAATGAAACAAAAAAATAGAAACAAAAGAAAAATCAGTCATTTTGTTTTTGTTTCAGTTTCAAGTTTGGTTGTTTGCTTTGTCTTTTGTTTCTATTTTGTTTTTCAGTTTTTCGGTGTTTACATTTTGAGCATTTTGTTCTCTTTTTTGTTTTTTTTTTTAAGTAAATTAAAGTCTTCAAGAATATAATACAAAAAAAGCCTAAATTTTCTTCTTTTTAAACATTACGACTTTTCTTTCTTTCTAAATATTATTTAAAAAGAAAAATTGAATACTTTTTCTTCAAAAATGATTTTTTTAAATGATCTTTTAAAAGACTTCTTTACGGAAATCTTTTTAAAGACTTCTTAAAAAAAAATGTTTTAAACTTTTAGAAAATAAAAATAAATCTTAAAAAAAAATAGTAAAAAAAAAATAGTAATAAATAATAATACAGAGAAACAGACAAAAACGAAATATTTTTTTCATTAGTCACTGCTAAAGTTTCTTCAGTTTCCTAAGTTTCTTTTCTTCGTTTTTGTTTTAAGTTTCAATTAAGTACACAAACAACAATCTTTTTTTAGAACCCTATTATTGCTTCTCTAAGTTTAGAATTTGCCTTCCATTTATTAATTAAATACGGTAATTAATTAATAATAGAATATACTACTGTTCTATCGATACCAAAAAACAAAACAAAAAACAAAAAAAAGTTATTATAAATTATCTTTAAAAAAAAAAAAAATTTTTTTCGTTGATTATTTACAGAGTACTTTTTTTTACGGATGGCTCCAGTTATTAGTTATTCTTGATAATTTCGATAATTAAAAAAAAAAAAACTAAATAAATAATTATAGGAAAATTAATAACAGAAAACAAAAGTTTAGTTGTTTTTGTTTTTCCTCAACTAAGTTTTAAGAGACATTTAATTTAAGCAAAAGAAAAAAAAAACATTATTCTTTTGTTATATAATCAAGACGGCCTTTCTTTTCACTTCATATACATAATTCGTAATATCGTAGATTATTTAAATATTATTATTATTATTATTTAATATATATATTTATATAAATATTTATAATATTCACCAAAGTGTTTGTTGCTTTTGTTTTGTTGGTTTTTCCGTTTTTTGTTTATTGTTTTTAGCTGTCATCAAACCTTTTTTGAGGTTATTAATTTTTTTCATATAGAACTCAGGCTTTTAAAACAGTAAAAGAAAATAAGCAAATATTCATTTAACAGATTATCAATCAAAAAGAAAGTTTTTAATTTTTAATTTAATTCATGGAAGAAAAAACAATTAATTAATTACTTAGTGAAAGGAGAAAAAAGGAAATTTAAAGTTTACAAAATGGCCGTTAAATTATGAAAAGCATCAATTGTTTCAATAAATTTTCCATTGGTTGCTAAGCAACTGTTTCTTCTAGTATTTGAACTTCCAATGCTCACTAGCGTTGAAAACTTAGATTTAGAAAATTGAAATAAAGTTTTTCTCTTTTTACTTTTTAATCATCCTGTTTTTTTTTTTTTTTTTAATTAATTTTTGTAGTTAACTTAAGTAATATTAATAAATTTTGCAAATAAATTGTGGAATTGTAAATTGGTTTCTAGAAAATTCAAAGAAATGACAAAAAAATCAAATAAAAAAAAATACAAAAAATAATTGAAAAAAAATGAAAAAAAGTGAAAAAAAGAACAAACACTTTGTGGGATATTATACACTTTGACAATATTCTTCAAATATTTTATATACACATTGATTTATCTATTTTATATGCCTTTTTTGTGTCTTTTTTTTTTTTGTTATTTGTTTTTCCAAGTAGTTTTTCTGTGTGTTTCTCGTCAGCATCAGCATCAGTTTCAATCATCATCATCATAATGATCAGCAATGAATATTATTAATTTTTCCTAGACGTATTATATTACTTTATAATAATAATCATCATCATTTAATTAATTAATTAATTAATACTCTAAAATCGTTTCGAAGATTTCATTTGCTTCATTTTGTTGATCATTAATTTTTTTTCTTTTCACTTTTATTTTATTTCATCAAACAGTTTTTTCTTCCATCAATATTAATTTTTTAATTATTTATTTTTGAGTTGTTCCTAATTTTTTTTTTTTTTCAATTGCCATAAATACTTAGCAATATTAATTCCATTAAAAAAAAAACAATTATAAAAACAAAAAGAATAATCAGATGGCGTCTTTTATGCTTTTTTAAATTTAATTTTATTTGTTTTATGACTTCTGAATTTGATATGTCTTTTATGACGCTTGAAAATTTAATTTTCTTTTTTTTTTTTTAATCAGTTCTTTACGTCTTTTTCCACTTGTTTGTTTTTTTAGGTTTTTTGGTTTTTCAAAATTTATTTATCCATTGCATTAAAAACTAATTCCGCAATTAGTAATTAATTAGTCATTTTCGATGGATTTTGTAATTAATCAATGTTTAAATAGTCCAAGCACACATACACTAATTAGCACTTTTTAATTTTTGCAATTGTCTGTATTATAATTATTTATAAATGCTGAGTATAGTTTTCCCTTTTTGTTTTTTTTTGTATAAAGTTCAGTTTTGCTTTTGTTTAAGAGACTTTTTACACAGTTATCTTTTATTTTTTACTTGTTTATAAATAAATAATTTAGTTATTTTTCTATTTGTTTGTTATGCTTTTTGTGTAGTTAGTAAAAAAAGAAGAATAAGAATCTTTAGAAATCAGAGAAAAATAAGTGAAATATACAGGGCGGTCGTTATAAAACAAGTGATCCGAACTTTTAGAAGTAAATATTGATTTCTTTGATTTTTGCCCTCCGTTGCTAAGCAACAAAGCAACAAAACAACAAAACAACAAAACAATACAAAATAGAAACTGAAAAACAGGTTATGTTTATTTTAAGTTTTGCTTCTTGTTTTGTTGCTTTGTCTAATTTTAAAATGATTTAAATTTAAAAATGTTTTTCGTTTTTGTTTTATTTTGTTTAACACGTAACGCGACATAAATGATTTTTTGTTAGTTTTTCCTCTCTTTTTTTGTTTAATTTTGACAGTTCAAAAGTTTGACAGTAAGACAGTAAATTAGAAATCAATAATTTGTGGCCAATCTCAATGGACGTGTTTACGAAACCCACGCCTTCTTTCAAATTTCCAAACAGTTTCAATTTCAATTTCACAATAACCTAAAAAGTTTGAAACACTTGAAATAAAAAGATCACCCGGTATATTTCATGTATTTTTTTTTTTACTTACTATTTTTACCATTTTATACTTTTACTTTACTATCTTCACTATTAATCAGGAAGACTAATTTTCTTCCTTTGTGTCTTGGTGTTTGCTCCTTGTACTTTTTATTAGTTAATAATTTTTCTCCTTTTTTGTCATTTGAAATTTAAATTTATAAATTTAAGTTTAATATTAATTAACGAAAAACACAGCGATTGTCTTTTTACGGAAAAACGTTTCCTTTTAAATAGAAAAACAAAAAGATTTCCTTACAAAAAAAAACTTTTTTTTTTCATAAAAGAAAAAGTTACTTCTTAAAAAATAAAATGTTATTTTTTTTTTCAAAAAACAAAAATTAGCAAATTATTAGGCCATTTAAAATCGTTTCATTTGTTTTGATTAAGTTGCCTGTAGTTTTTCGTGACGATTTTGCATACTCTCTCAATGAAATAATAAATTTTCAAATAAATTTCCACTTATCACGAAGAAGTAGTAGAAGAACTCGAAGAAGAAAGCGACATATACAGGGTGTTCTCGACAGAATCCGCACACAATTCACACTAAGAATCCCTCGGGTCCATTGACGCGAATTTGCGCCCTTATACTTTGCACAGAGTTCATTATTTTCTTCTGGTGTCCGACCAACGTGATGCCCAATTCGGTCAGTTCCTTCACCGTCAAATTCACCACCGCGTCCATCGTCGTGATGCCGCCGCTCTCGAAGTTCTGAATGTAGCGCGCCATCTTGATGGAATTGAGCCACTCCTCGACGGAGGAAAAGTGCGTCAAGTCGGGCGCGTCAGCCGCCAGCGGATTGTTCGATCTGCAGATCATTGCCATTTTCTCTTTCAAAAACTGAACTCACTTTACATTCATTAGAAACAAAAAGCAGCAAGCAGAATCAACAAAAAGCATCGGATATACTTTAGAGGTTATGAGAGGGTTAATCAGAGGTTACTGGTGAAAGAGACCCAATTGGTGTGCTCGCCGGAGTCGCACAAAGAGTGGTACATGGAATTCAAGCGGGCCGCATTCAAATCATTCAATTCCATCGTGGCAGCAGCTGCTGTCGAGCCAATCGAAGCAGCAGGGGAAAAGTCTTCGGTCATCACCAACTGGGCTTTATATTGCTGCTGCGACTGTTGCTGTTGTTGCTGCTGCTGCTCTTGGTAATATTTTTGGTCGTTGTACTGGTGGTCATTGTAAAATTTGTAAGCATTTCTATTGGTCTGCCGATGTGGTTGATACTGATGGTCTTCAAAGTACTCTTTGAAGGACTCTTTGTACGATTGCAACTGTTGCAATTGCTGCAGCTGCTGTTGAAAGTGCATTTGCTGTTGATGCTGCTGCTGATGGTACATGGTATTTGTGCTGTTGGTGATGGAAACGGGATGGGCAAAAGTGTTAAAGTCCATATAGGATGCGTGCGACGGCGTGAAAGCATTATAAGCAAAGCTATAAAAAAAGAAAAGCAAAAAAGAAGCATAAAAAAATAAAATAAAACAAAAAAAATCGACAAATACAAAAAAGCAGATTTTATAGGTTAGGTTAGGTTATTTTAGGTTAAAATGTAGGAAAATATAGGTAAAAAGCATAAAATGATGCATAGCACTAAACAAAGCCATAAAAATTTCAAAAAAAAAAAAACTAAGAAAACCATTAAAATTGCCAAGAAAATCCACCAAGATTAGAAGAAAACCCGCAGATATGTAAAATTTTTCAATTAAATGAACAACATACCGATTCTGAGCAATTTTCTTTAAAGTTTCCGGCACGCGGATCAATCTGTCAAGCGTTTTGACAGTCGAATGGAAGGATGGCCGATGCGTGCGCTCCTTCTGCCAACAATCCAGCATCAGTTGGTAGATTGCCTCTGGACAGTCCATAGGTGCTGGCAATCTACAAAAAACAACAATATTTAAAATACCAATCGCTTAAAAAACAAATAAAAATAACCTAACCTAACCTAACCTAACCCTTCATTTGCCATTCACAAGTTAAACTATATAAAATGTATAAAATTGACAAATAAAACATTGCAAAATGAAACACCCGGTATAAGCTTTGGGTTTTGGTTGGGTTGCTAAGCAACTGATAACCAAATACAACATTTCATTGACATTTCACTGTGACAACTGTCAAATGTAAATAAATGAAAATTAAAAAACGGAAAAGTTACCTATATCCTTTTTCGATGCTTTTGATCACATCTTGATTGGACCAATTCCAATAGGGGCGTTCACCGTATGACATAACCTCCCAGCACACGATTCCCATTGACCACACGTCGCTGGCACTCGTAAACTTCCGGAAAGCTATCGCTTCCGGCGCCGTCCATCTCACCGGTATTTTTCCTCCCTATAAAACAAACATTCGATTAACAAACAAAACAAACAAACAAACAAATATAATAAGAAAAGGAGAACAAAAGACATAAGCAATGAATTATTAAAACAAAACTCATTAATAATTGAGATTTTGTTGTTGTTTTTAATGATGAAATTAAAAAAGTCAGAAAAATATAATCTATAGCATCACAATAAGCAAAATATGAAGTTTTTGTGAGGTTATGAAAATAAAAAAATAGGCGGAGCAATAGAAAAAGTTGCTGAAATGGGTGTGGTTTACATTAAAACATGGTGGGGGTTAACCGGCAAGCATTTGAGGTTAGAAACTAGTAAAACGAACAAAAAGACAAACGTTACCCTCGTGGTGTAAGCCCCTTCGGTGGCACTCTCGATCTCCCTGCTCAATCCGAAGTCGGCAATCTTGCAGACCAGTTGCGAATTGACGAGGACGTTGCGGGCGGCCAAGTCCCGGTGCACGTAGTTCATGTCGCTCAAGTACTGCATGCCGGCGGCGATGCCGCGCAACATCCCGACCAACTGTATCACCTGGAACTTGCCGTCGTTGGCGCGCAGGAACGTGTCCAGCGAGCCGTTCTCCATGAACTCCGTGATGATCATCACCGGATTCGATTTCGTGACGACGCCCTGCAGGAAGATGACGTTCGGATGATCGAACTGGCCCATGATGGAGGCCTCCGTCAGGAAGTCGTTGCGCGCCTTGTCCATCGAGCCCGCCTTCAGCGTCTTGATGGCCACGTCCGCCTCCGAGATGCCATTCATCTTCAGCTTGCCTTTGCACACGTCACCGAATTCACCGCCACCTGCAATTTTCATTTTTAATTTCATTATATTTTTTTTTTTTGAAAGGAAGTATAAAAGAAATTTTAAAGGAAGAAACATGAAGAAATAATGGAATGCGTGAGGTTATGTGGTTGTGAATAAAGTGGGCGGAGTGGAAATTGGAGATGTTAAAGTGGGTGGGGTTTATAAGGAAGCATAAAGATGACTCAGTAAGAAAAAGGCGGAGTTTAATTTTAAAAAGATGAGAGGAGGGGACAAAAAGAGAGAAAAAGAGAAAGAAAGGGAAATATGCCGAAAGATGCTATGATGTCAAACAATTTAGGTGGGGTAAATAAAGATGTCACAGTAAGTAGTAAGTAAAAGGGGTTTATAAAAAAACTTTAAAAAGAATTTATAAAAAAAAAAACAAAGTTGTAAACAAAGAAAGCCTGAAGAAAGAAAAGAGGGAACATTCGATACAAAACAATGAAGGTGGGCTTAGAAATGAAAGAGAAAAATAAACATACTGAGGCAGAGAGGAAGAAATAGAAATCGAACGTAAGTCCTTTAAATAAATAAAAAAAAAACACAGAGGAAACATATAGAAACATAGAAAAAATAAGGAGACAAGGTGAAAAGATTTGATATATTTGAAACAACGTAGGCGTGGCAAATAAAGACGGAGTTAAAGAAGTATAAGAGAGGAACAAAAGAGCGTGGTCGTGGTATTGACGTCACAGTTCGTAGAAGAAGGCGGAGTTTAGAAAAATAAAAAAATAAAAAACAAACGGAAAGAAACAAAAATGAAAAGAGAGCGAAGCAATTGATATAAACAAATGATATAAAACAGTAAAGACAAAGTTAAATAAAAGAAAAAAAAAACAGAGAAAGGCAGAAAAAGAAAGAGAAATAAAAAGTAAGAAAATTAGACGTTATTGCATTTTAATAAACAGACGTTTAACAAAAACGAAAAAAAAAATAGAGGGATACAAAAATAAATAAAAAAAGATGTTGGAGAGAAAAAAATAAACGTGACTAATAATGACGTCACAATATTTAATAGAAAGGCGGA
>JASKGO010002778.1:0-13442 GCA_030556065.1 Holobus sp. GC000080
ATATTAAATGATTTATAACTATTACCATAATAATATTGTTATTAATTATCTGTTAATTTTGGCGGAAAGACCTATAAGGTCGATAGCCCAATAAATAATAAATAAATAAATAAATAATAAAAAACTACTTTTAAATGTTTTAAACTATCTTTTTAATTTTTTCTTTCATTAATTAACAAATCCTTTTCAATTATTTTTAATATATTAATTAATTTCTTAATTATTAATAGTATTAATTAATTAATTAAAAAGTAATTTTCCCAATAAAAAAAATCATTTAAAATTTAACTTTTCCCTAAATTTAAAAGAAAACTTTTGCAAAGTATATAAAGAAAAGTATATATAAATATTGCTTATATACTTCCACCAGTAGTACATAGATGTCTCTAAAAATGTCAATCCATATTTAGCCATTGAGGAGCAGATGCTTTACACGCTACCAACCTCATTCGCGTTACGACCATTGAATATAGGAGTGCCTACCGTGCATATAGTGTAAAGAGATAGCTTATCTTTTTTCCACAATTGCAAAAGAGATAATCGAACAGTAACCAATGGAATAAGTGTGCAAAGTAGATAAGATTAAAAGGTAAAAAAAACAAACTGCATCAAACTTTTGTTTAACTAAAAATTAAAAGATAGCTTCGCATTTAATCCACTCTATGGCTGGGCTGTTAGTGCACCGAATCAATGCATTCCAAGAACTAAACTCAAAGCGAATCACTTAATTTGCATTATTTACAGTTCGAAGAATGCAATCAGCTTGCATTGTGGCAGGGTTAATAAACTGCAAGGGTGCAATTTGCCTTTTTCTTCACATATTATAGAGATATAGACTATTTAGGGTAGAGCTGTCTGTGTGGGTGTAGAGACGAGGAGGTAATGATATAATGCGCGCGCGCATTTTCTTCCTCTGCTTATTCACTACTTTAATTTTAATAATATATGCAGAATGCATTCATTTACTTTACTTTCATTTTAATTAGTAAATTTAAATTTAAATAAGTAACTAAAAATAAATATAAAACCTGAAACTGGCGGTTTATTTTAGGGAAAAAAAAGGCGCCAAAGTAAATTCAAATTTAAAAAGCAATTTTGCAGTATTATTAATGTTTAAATTTAGAATTTAAATATATAATAACATAGAGGCTTTAAGCAATTGCAAAGGAAATTACTTTTGAAGAACTGATGCTTATAGTTTCGAAGAAATTGCCCTTTAAAGTCATGTTTAATGGCGGCTCAAAGTTCTGCTTGCTTAATGCTTCTTATACTATAAAATCACTGCATTTTGTCATCATTACTCCCACGCCAACAAATTTTAAAGAGTGTTTTATGTAAATTATGATTGTGGCTTGAGGTGCTTTCTCATTAAAGATTTACTCATAATATATTTGGAAATGATTCAAGTCTATATTTAGTTCTTTTTAAGATCACTAGTCGCTGACTATACTTGCTGACTAACCCAAATTTTATTTTACAATTAGCAAAATGTTTATTTTCTGCAACAACAAAAAAAAACATATAAAGGAAGTGAAAAGTCTATCTTTACAGTTATCTAAAATGTAAATTTAACATTTCAAAAGCTGTAATTTTTTTTCAATATAAAATTAAAGAAACTGAAAAAATTATTTTCAATCATTTTGCAATACGTGAAAAAATCATTTTATTAATTTATTAACCTTTTGAGTCTGGAACCATAATAATAATAAATAATAATAAATGTTTACTAAACGTAATAAAAGTCCGATTAATTGAACTGGTTGAGCAAATGTATAGCTGTCCAAGACTTTTAAGTCTCTTTAAGTTTAAGTGCTTTGCAGCATCTGTACCTAACTGCATTTTTGCAGACCATAATTGTAAACATCCTCTAGACTCTCTTTGGTCTTTACCAAAAGGTCATTGAATTCGATAATGCGTTTCCTACACTTTTCTCTTTACTTTACTCTTCATACTTTATTCTATACACCCAAAGTTATCAAGTTAAAGCAAATAAAACAGCGGAAGACTAAAAAAGCAATTTAAAATAAACAGATGTTTTATTTTTATTTTCTTTTACAGGATGAACGCCCGGCTCTTCATAGTACTTACCACCCTGTGCTTGGTCAAAGCACAAAAAGCGGAAAAACTCACAGCACAAAATCCCTGCGTTTCCAAACCGACCTGCCACGAATGCATTCAGACACCTTCTTGCGCTTGGTGTTTTCAACCAGTAAGTGATTAACTTTTTTTTTTAATTTTTCTTCTTTTGGAAAAAAAAATATATTAAAAACATAAATTAATTTAAAAAAAAAACTTTCAAAAATTTTATTTAATATTTAAAAATTAAAAATTTAGGACTATAAAGGAAACGCAAGATGCTTCCAACCATCGAGTCCAGCCGCTTTGGTGTGTCCCGAAGAATACATTTGGAATCCCGACAACATCCAGCAAATCATCCTGGCCAGGGAATTATCGAAAGCTCACGCGACGGGAGCCAGCGGCGGAGCAATGGAATCAGGATGGAGCATGGAAGGCCACTCTTCGCATTCCTCATCCAGTTCCTCCAGTTCTTGGATGGAAAGCCACGGACATTACGGCGGCGAATCGAATATCGTTCAGATTAGTCCGCAAAGAGTTAATTTAAAACTTCGAGCTCGTAAGTTTTTTTTTTCTTTTCTCTCTCTCTCTCTCTTCTCCAAAATATAAAAAATTACTTTTTAAATTTTAAATTTATTTTTTCCCACTTTTTTGTTATGTAGGCCAATCGTATAATCTTCAGATGCACTATACACAAGCTGAGGATTACCCGGTGGACCTGTACTACCTCATGGACTTGTCGAAATCGATGGAGGACGACAAGGATAAATTGTCCTTGCTGGGCAACCATTTGGCCGAATCGATGCGCAACATCACGTCGAATTTCCGCTTGGGCTTCGGCTCCTTCGTCGATAAAGTGGTGATGCCCTACGTGAGCACCGTGCCCTCCAAGTAAGTAGTAATTCGAAACAAAAACAAAAAACAAAAAAATAAAAAAATTCGAGAAGCGCGACGTATAATTATTGTAGATGTCTCTGATTGGTTTAGGAGCATAGCTTTTAGCATCAAGCTCTTAGTGCCGCAAAATAAAATCACCTCTGTATTTGTGTTGTTTATTGCTATTACTAGGTTAAAAGCCCCGTGCCGAGATTGTGAACCGCCTTATGGATTCCGCAATCATATGACATTAAGCACTGATACCTCTAAATTTTCAGTAAGTCCGTCCAAAACTCACACAATTCGTTCGAATTTAAAGTCGAGAACAGTTTTAGAAGATAGCAGTTAGCATCTAGATTAAAAGCTTTTATTTATTTATTTATATTTGTCAAGTGCACTATTTTTTTTTTCTGTTGTTAAATATTGTAATCTGAATCTTCTTTCTATAGTCTCTATATGTTTCTCTTTGCACGCGTACCTTTATCTTAAGTGCATTGGTTGCATGGAAATTTAGTTTAAGACTTGTTGCACAAAGAATTCTAATTCTTTTTTTTGTTTCTAAAATTTTTTTTTTCCGTTATTTTTCTTTTATATTTTGCAATGAATTAATTAATATTCATTGCAAATCTTTTTTATCATTAAAACTTTTAAATTATAAAGCATCTTGTGCAACTGTTCTTAAAAAACAAATTGTCGATTTTACGGTGTAGCAAACGAGGGGTATTTTTAGTTTTTAAACTATTTAAATTTTAATTCATGGCGCTCTATGTAGCTTGGTGATTGGCATGTCTTTCCAAAACACAAAAAACGATACAAAAAACAATAGTCCAGAGAACATTTCGCAATTCAAAAATCAGAAAAACCATTAAAAAAAACAAAGGAAACCAAACATTTCTTGCATGTAGGTGTTAGCTTTAAGTTATTGGTTTATAGTTTACGTGAGCCCTGTCCGGGCTGCGCCGCCCCGTACGGCTTTCGTCATGCAATGAGGCTGGACACCGATACCTCTAGGTTTTCTGTAAGTCGCTGCAGCCGCCGTTTAAACAAACAAACCAAACAACCAAAAAAAAAAAAGCAAATTAACAACCGCGGGGTTTTACGTGTCTTCTACTTCTGCTAAAACTAAAAAAAACCTAATAATTCTTTCTTAAATCGCTCTATGTGTTTGAATTTTTTGCATATAATTGTTAGAACTCATAAGAAACACACCAAAAATGCCATGTTGTTATTTTTCTTAAGCTAATTTTGCTTTCATTTTAATTGTTAATCATACCAAGTGTTTTAATGTTAATTTTACATTGTGTAATTTACTAAATTGTGAGTTTATAACTACATGTATAAGAAACTTCATTTTCTTCTTAAAAAAAAACATCTTTCATTTCATAATAATTTCATCATAAAATAAAAACTAATTGCATGAAAAATAATATTAATATTCTTAATAGTGCACAAGTAGTTTCAAAAGCTTTTTAAATTAAATATTAAAAATCACTAATTTTTCAATGGAAAACAAAATGAATTAATTTAGTGTTGAAAAATGCAGACAATGGTAAAAGATGCAGCGGTTTCGGGGAATCTGGATGCTCCAGAAGGAGGTTTCGATGCAATTATGCAGGCAGTTGTCTGCAGAGACCAAATCGGTTGGAGGGCAAAAGCCAGAAGACTACTGGTGTTCTCTACGGATGCTGGTTTTCATTATGCTGGTGATGGCAAAGTATGTCAATCATTTTTTTTTTTTCTTTTAATTTTAAGTTTTCTTTTTTAATCAGAAGGAAAAAAAAAACAATAAAATAAAAATTTAAAAATTGTATTTCGGCAGTTAGGAGGAATAATTCAACCAAACGACGGCTTATGCCACTTGGAACATGGACTCTACACCCATTCGTCGCTACAAGACTACCCTAGCATTTCGCAAATTAATTTAAAAGTAAAACAGAACGCAATAAATTTAATCTTCGCCGTGACCGAAGAACAAATCCACGTCTACAAAAAACTGCAAATGAACATCGAAGGCGCGTCCAGCGGACAACTATCAAACGACTCCTCCAATATCGTCGACTTGGTCAAAGAACAGTACCAGCAGATTTCCTCCACCGTTGAAATGAAAGACAACGCTACCAGTACAGTGAAAGTCAGTTATTATTCGCGTTGTTTGAATTCCACGGGACCCGATAGGAAGACCAACAAATGCGGCAATATGAAAGTAAGTTTTACCTTTAAAAATTTACAAAAATGTAATTATCAATTTAATTTTTTTTTTTTATAAAAAAAAAAGGTCGGAGATATAGTAACATTTAGAGTTGAAATCGAAGTGACAAGTTGCCCGAAAGATCCACGCGAATGGCACCAAACAATGCAAATTTATCCGGTGGGAATCAACGAAAGTTTAATTGTCGATTTGGAGATGCTGTGCTCTTGTCCTTGCGAGCATCCCGGCGATGCGAACTACAAAGAGTTCGCTGAGGAATGCAACGGTTACGGCACCTACAAGTGCGGCATTTGCGAATGCGACGGTTCGCACTTCGGTCGATTCTGCGAATGTTCCGCCAGCGAAATCGATACGATCAATAACAATACTTTGGGATGCCGGCCGGATAACAGCAGTACCGTCGATTGTTCCGGCAGAGGAAGCTGCGTTTGCGGAAGATGCGATTGCAATGGCCGACCAAATGAACACGAGGTATCTTTATTTTCTTTCTTCTCATTTAAACTCTTTTTCTTTTCTTTTCATTAATAAAATAGTACTTTTCAAATTAAAAGAAAACAAAAAAAAAATAGTAAAAAAGTTTTTAAAAGTAAAGAAAAAAATGGAAATTTTTGTAATTGCATTGAAATACTTGGAAATATAGAAAATTTATGGAAACTTCTGCGAATGCGACAACTTTTCGTGCGACAGACACGAGGGGAAAATCTGCAGCGGTCCTTCGCACGGCACCTGCGAGTGCGGCGTCTGCCACTGCAAGGAACCATGGGGAGGACCATCCTGTAACTGTCGCATGAGCAACGAAACTTGTTATGCCCCGGATCGCATAGATGGGGAAATCTGTTCCGGACACGGAGAGTGCGTTTGCGGCGCCTGCAAGTGCGAAAGCACCGAAGAAGGACGATATTCGGGACGTTATTGCGAAAAATGTCCTGTAAGTTTTCCCTTTTTCTTTAGTATTCATTTTTTACTTTCTTATTTTTTATCAATCTACTTTTTACTTCCTTATTTTTTACTCATTTATTTACAATTTGGCTCCTCGCGAAAAAATAATTACAAAAAATCAATTAAACTGTGTTCTAAAGACGTGTTCGGACCGCTGCGAAGAATTCAAGCACTGCGTCCAATGCCAAATGTACAAGACTGGACCTTTCGATGAGGAAACCTGTGCGAAGAACTGCACAAAGTTCACGCCGATCGGTGTCGAGCAAGTGGAAGCCAAAGAGGAGAACGACGAGAATTTATGTGCCTTTTACGACGAAGACAATTGCCGTTTCGCCTACGTGTACTACTTCGACGAGTACAATAAAGTGGTGGTGAAGGCGCAACAAGAGAGGGAATGTCCGCCGAAAGTGTTCTTATTGGGGGTCGTTTTGGGAGTGATGGCCGCCATTGTCTTACTGGGACTTGCCATGCTGCTGATCTGGCGAGTGTTTGCCTCGATTCAAGACAAACGCGAGTTTGCCAAGTTCGAGAAGGAGCGCAAAATGGCCAAGTGGGATACAGTAAGTACCAACTTACAATTTAATTTTAATGTTTTATTCTCTTTTCAATGTGATTTTCATAATTACATATTTATTTTTGTAATTTTCAGGGCGAAAATCCCATTTATAAACAAGCCACTTCAACGTTTAAGAACCCTACGTATTCCGGAAAAGGATAAGTTTTTAAATTTAAAGAAAATAGGTCTTTTTTAATTTTTAAAATTGTTTTAAAAGAAAAAGTAATATTTCTAAATTGTTTTATAATTTCGAAAGAAGTAAACAGTAATCGCTTTGCCAAAAAACAAAAAAAAAATCGACTAGAAGCAAAATATTTCTATAAGCAAGAAATAATTTTCCTAACAAAACTTTCTTAAAGATTATACTTAACAGACAATTTAAATGCAATTTTTGAAAATTACAGCAATTAATACGACTGATCTTTTGTTTTATTGTGGATCTGACTAATTGCTACGACTTCAATATCTATAGATCTGCTTGTAAATAGAAAATAATATAGATCTTTTTTTATTATAAACTTAGAAATGGCTTTTTAAATTTTTATTTTTAATTGTTAAAAACTCTTGTAAGTTGTAATTAACTAATGATGTGCCTAAAAGTATACCCTTATAATAACTTAATAAACAACAACACTATTGCCATAAAATTTTAATTAAAAACTGTAAACTATAAATAGAATTTATTATTATTATAAAGTGTTCATAAATAATGATATTATAATATTTATATTGACGAAGAAAAATTGTATTTATATACTATATTTACAATAATTAGAAATAATATTTGTGTTAGTAAGACAAAATATATATGTAATTGAGAATTTATATTTTCGCTTAAAACCATTTAATTAAAACTTTACTAATAATTTCTTAAAAAATGTATAAGCGAAAATAGGATGTGCCTTAATTTAAAAATGTACTTAAAGGCAGCTAATAAATAGAATAAATAAATCCAATATTAATTATTCAGTGTCTTAATAAAATTAAAATAAAAAAAAATAATTATATATGTAAAAAAATAAATACTTTTATTTTATTTTTCAGTTTACCATCATTTATCATTATTTCAGAATTCAGAAAAACAATTCTTTAAATAACCAAAAAAAAAAAAACAAAGCTGCTTGTTTTTAAAACCGAAAATTTAAATAAAAACAAAAAGGACAAATGACGAAACAAAGAATTGCTTTTTTTTTAATTTCAACTTTAAACAACCCATTTGACCTGGATGGAATTACCAGCCGCCAGTTGTTTTCCAAATCAATCGCGTGCGTCCTTGATAAACAAGACTGTTTATGCGTTATTTAACTTAATTATCATTATACCGAATACGCCATTGACCAATATTTCGCAACACAAATAAATCGACAGACAACAACCTATCGAATTTTTAAATTTCGCGCCACATAAACGGGGCAGCCATTGCTCTCTCCACAGAACAAAACTCCATTTGCCTGCCTCCTACCACATTCCGCAGCCTTGGCGGCGGCGCAGCATCACTAGCATCAGCAGAACCTGCTGCTGCTGCTGCTAGCCAATGTATCGCCTGTGACGACCCTTCCTAACAACTTCGTGATTCAGAATTCAGAAGCACGCAGCACCCCCAAACAGATCGATCTACCACTACAACTACAGTGCAACATTACATTACAACAAAGCAAAGAAAAGCAATCGAATGCCATGTCCACTGAAATGTTTATCTCGTAACAAGTGACTTATTACGTTGTTTTTAAATTGTCACAAAAATCATTCGATATGATCCTTGACAGTGAATAGTGTGTGTATGTAGTGTGCTAAATTTAACTAAACCGTGGCTCTGTGAGGAAAAAAGACCCATGCGACGCTAGAAAATAAACATTCAGCCATAGGACACAATCAATGTAGTGTTTAGCTCATTCACCAAGCAATAAACAGGTAAAAATTGCAATTTTCCACTAATTAATTGCTTTATTTTCAATTAAATAAATTTATCGCTGAACAGAACAGAAAAGATACAAAGCGAATGATGCTTACCTTTGCATTTTGTTTTGCTTTTGTTAGCTGCTTACATCTATTATTTGCGTCTCTGTGTTTGTGCGTCTGTATATTTGTGGAAAATGCGCAGAATTTTCACTTTAAATTTCCGCTGAAAATTTACGCATTATCCTACTTGTTTCTACTTGTTTTAAAATTTATTTTCCGTTTGAAAAGTAAACAATCACCGAATCTATCACACTGTAACCTTGAATCAATTACTTTGTTTTTGTTAATTAAAAAAATTGAAATAAAAAATAAACGCAAAACAATACCGAATTGCGCTTTTTCGCACTCTGCATTTATGGATTGCATATAGTACATAATGCATAAATAAAACGATAATTTTGTTGACTGATGAATAATTAGGCAAATAATGCGCGCACATAGAATGCACAAAGGCGACACTTTTAATAAATTAATTACGCGCAACATATATTCGCTCACCATTAATACTATTAATAATAATTACACCTAATACCAAAGTAAACGTAATGTTTCGCAACTTATCTGCACGTAATTATCGAAAAATGTTCACCTTTTTCCCTCTTTTCCACTTTGCAGACACATTTCTAATTTCTCATTACGCAAAAACAACAAACGAAAAAGAGAAGAAAAAAAAAACCAAAAATATGGATTATCTTCGTCGCACCGTAAACTATGCAAATTTCTTTGCGAAGCCTTCGGCCAGGCTCGAACCACCGGAACCGGAAGAGATGAGCACGGCGGACGCCTATTTAAATTTCGCATGTAAAGTGGTCCTGTGGGAAGATCCCAAAATTACCTGGATTAGTTTCCTTGCAGTCAACGCCACTTATTTGTAAGTTTTTTAATTAACAAATAGATTTCAATAATTTATTGTGGAATGTGAAATGAATGCGAATTAAGAATTAATTAATTCAATTTAAAAATTTAGTAAAATTTAAAAATTATCGTAGGTTTATAGTGATAAACGAAATCAGGTTCTTCTGTGTTTTCTTCGCAACACTTTTCGCTTTGGTTCTGATGGATTACTTCAATGTGGCGATCAATTCGAAGGATTTACACAGATACGTTAGTTTTACGCATATTAAGGACGCTTCTGTGAACTTTTTTTTCAATTTGTACAAGTGGAGACGCGAATGTCCACCATTGGTAAGTTTTTTAAAATTGATTATCATCTTCTTTTTCGTTCTTTTATTTGCTTTTGTTTGTTATTTATTAAACATGAAACGTAAAATTCACTAAGCAATCCAAGGAAAGTTATCACTAGGCAACTAATGACAAATGACTCATTTAAAGTTTAAAACTTTTAAACTGTGATCTGTGATGTAAACTAACAGCTGTCAAAAAATATTGCATTCAGTTTTTATTGTTTTTTGTTTTGTTTTTAATTTAAAAATAATTTTTAAAAGTATTTGCATGTTTAAAAATGGTAATAGAAAACTTTTCGATCAATGTCATATATTGTGTTTTTCATACAATAAATGTTATTGACTATTGAGTAGTACTGAGTAGGTAGAAATTGTTTAAAAAAAAACCTTGGATACTAGCAGCTGTTCATATTTTTTTGAAAGGGTTCTTTATTTTTTCCACGCCAGTTTTAAGCAAATAAAAATGGAAAGTCACACAGGAAAAAGACTTTTTTTTTTAATCAGGACGTAAAATTTGCACATTTCAATAATATTAAGAATAATATGCAAAATCTATAATTAATAGAAACTTCTAGGTCAAACAAACAAAATTAAACAACCACCAAAAAAAAAAAGAAAGTAAATATTAAAATTAAAAGTTTTCGTCACTAAATATAAAAATTTATTACTATTAGCAATTTTTAATTCGATAACTGTTCTTTTTATCAATTGTAACCGCTTCATTTATTTATTTATTATTATTTTTTTTTTAGGTCTGTGGTGTTATGACATTTTTCTTCTTGTTTTTGAGTGTTATCGGACGCACAATTTCCGGCCAAGCTCTAATCTACTACATAATTCTGACATTGTTTTTCGGACCACAATTTTACCGTTTAATACCGGAAGAACTAAGCAAACCCATAATCAAAACTATTGCAGCTTTCTGCTCTATGAAAGGTAACAATTTATACTTTTCTAAGTTTCTATTTATTTTTTTATTATTTTTTAATTATAATTATAAAAATTCCATTTTTTTTTTTATTAAATTTCAATGACTACAAAATTAAATTTATTTATTTAAGGTGTAGCCGATTTAAACGATTTCGTACCGATAGCAAGTCCAGAAAACGACTTCAACGACGACAATGAAAGCATTTCGACTGACCACACTCAAGGTAATTAAAATTTTTTTAGAAAATTATCAAATTCAAGAGAAGAAATGTTAAAAAATATATTAAAATTAATAGATTCAGCATTAAATTCATTAATTAATGGCGCAACAACTATGCCGTCTTACTTGGACGTCGATTTGAACGATTTAGACGAGACGGATTTAATGCCGGGTACGAAAAGCAAATTCTACGCACTCGAGGGCAATTATTCCAGCAGCGACGACTCGGACAACGACGCTGCCAGTGATAATTTAATGAAATTCGACGCTCTGCATTTTAAGAATTCGTCTAGCAGTAGCAGCAGCAGCAGCGACGAAGAAAGGTTAATCAGCAATGCCCCGCCGGCAACTACTACAATCGTCGGTGATGAAAAAACGACGCCATTTTTGGGAGCTGGTATGTACCAAAGTTTGGCGTCGTTGGGCAGTAACTTTCTCAGCAATTACGTCTCTACTACTACTAGTCAAAGCCAAGAATCGGCAGCGCAAAGAAACCAAACTGCTGCTGGTTTAACAAAAAGTGATAGCGACTCTGAATTCGAAATTATTAATACGGAGGACGCGACCAATTTAAAAACCGACCGATAAAAACAAAAACGTATCAAAAAAAAAAATTAATAGTTTTTTAGTTATAAAGAAAGTATTTTCTTTTCTTTTTTTTTTTTTCTTTTTTAATTTTATGGTTTTTCTCGATTACCATTTAACTTTGTGATAATTTTATTTGCATAACTAATTAGTTCAATTTTATTTTTATTTTATTTTTTAGATAGATAGGGTCTTAGTTAACCATTATTTTTTTAGGTTTTAGAAAAGAAAAAATTCAAATAAATTGTCTGATTTGAAAACCGCTGTGAAATAATATTAGGAAAGGGTTGTTTTTATGTGGATTTTTAAAGGTTTTACAATTAGCCGGTCAGATTTTTTATTTTTTTAAATTCTGGCTGCTAAAAGAAAACATTGTCCATTGTAAAAAGAGACCCAATTTTAATCGGAAATCAGGAATGTGCTAATAATTAATTTATTCACTTACTAAATTGTTTGTTTTTCCACCACCGGCTGCATGTCGATCCTCTTCGGCAGTGTCGTTTCGAAGGCTTCCTTGAAGCTCTTACCCTCCGATACTTTGAGCAGAATCTCGAAAACTTGATTTATCGTGAAGACGTTTCTTGTTTTGAGCTTAAAGAATTCACCGATTGGCAACTGGCCGTGTTGGATGCCTTCTTCTTGCGCTTTCTTCAAGCAAATCCCCTGGGAAAATTAACAATACACCATTTTAATTACTTTCTAGGATTTTATATGTATAGACAAATCGAAATACCTTGTGTGAATTGTGATCTACTAATCCTCCAATGATGTAAACTTTATCCTGTTCCAAATGTGTTATAAGATTGTCACTTTCACTACTCAAATAAATCAGTTTTTCTTTTGGAAACAATTGCAAGTAGCTTTCCGGGTGAAAATTCAGATCCCAATGCTCCCAACCGTGGTATTTCGACATTTCCTCTTTGCATTTTCCTTCGAAATTCGTCAGGTAGAGTTGCATCGGAGCTGCTGCTCTGCGGTTCTCAGTATAAACACGCAGAAGTTGCTTTATTACTTTTCCCATGTCCTGAAAGTAACCAAATTGCACTGCTAATTATTCAATTATTAATAAAAAAAGCAAATATGAATTACTTTACTGATCATCAGGTCATCGAAACTGAGATCGAAAACAACACTTATTTTACAACTGCTATTAGCCATCGTATGTTGCTTCAGTTGTTTTCTACTAGGTCCTAAATCAATATTGTTCTTCTTGGCTTCAGCCAAGCGTTTTTTTGCCTTTAGCCTCTGCTGTAAACGTTTCTGTTTCTTGTTGGCTTCCCATTTCAGCGACCTCTTGTATTTTTTCAATTGACTTTTTGTCAGTTTCGCTACTTCTACACCATTGAACAATAAAGGATTCCCTTCTTCATCCACAGTGGGAATGTCTTCTTTATTACTGTTTTCTTTAACATTTTTAGCTTCAGAGTATGCTTTGGGGTTAGCTTCCAAAAAAGTTGTATTTTCTTCAAAAGCATCAATTGCTTTAATATCAGGTTCACACATATTATTAATAATGTAGTTGCAAACTGTTTTATGTTGATTTCTTAATAAATTAAACTGTTTAACTCACAGAAACACTTTTCTTTCATGCTCTTGCCTGCTGTTGACCCACTTACTAATTTTTGAGGTTAGGATTGCAATACACCTGCTAGACGCCCACGCTTTCTGACAGTTCTCAGTGCACTTGCACTCCAGTTTGGCACGTGCGGCCAATGGGATTGCGCGTTTCATGTAGCAGGTCACCTTTAAAGGGGCCTTTAATAAGGGTTGCTTGTATTTAAGTTGCTTTCTGCGCTGTGATTGGTCGATTCGTAAAAATATTCGGTCGCTTCAGTTGCAAGCCTGCTTTCACTCAAGTAAGTAGATTTGAGGTTAGAAATGCATTGAAAAGTTTCAATTTGTGTTTAA
>JASKGO010002783.1:0-24824 GCA_030556065.1 Holobus sp. GC000080
CATAAGACACGGCATATGCTACCTTCTCAATAAAAAGGGCATGACCTGGGAATCGAACCCGGGTCCACGGGGTGGTAGGCTTTCACCTACACCACTCGGCCAACCAGGTGCCATACTATAAGTAGTTAAAATATGCGATTTAAAGGACACATAGAGGTTTTATATAGATTAAAAATTAAATGTATTTTTATTAGTTTTATAGTTTTTACTAAAAAAATTGAAGGAAACAGTTTTATAATTATTTTCAGATTATTTACAATGAAATAACCTCATTATTTTTTACTACCTCTGTCTATTTATAGCATACAAATAAATAATTACTTCAATAAATTTAATTATAAAGTTTATAATAAAAACTTATAGTAATGTACGAGTATACATAGTTTTTAATTTCGTTACAAATTTTACGTACATAATTTACATAAAATTCTAATTTTCTTGCAGCTTCGCTAATCTCACCCCGGTTTAGTTTTTTTTTCCCACTTCTTCGTCTCTTCTCTCATACAAGTAAACCACTACTTTGAATTATTGTAAATAATTGTATATTATAATTTGGGGAGGCAGTAATATTTTATTTTAATAATTTAAACTGGCGTTAATAATTTTCGATGAAATTTTAACGATAATTTTTGTTGTAAATCATTTTGATGTGGACTTTCTACAATACTTATTCATTTTGTAGTAAAAATTAAAATATTCCAAGACCGAAGTTAATTCTCTGTTTAGTTTTATTAGTAATAACTTTTTGATTACAAATTGTGCAGCCTTAAATCTCTACACTAATTGTATACTTTATAGTGTACACTTTTAATTCAATAACTAAATTTCCATAGTAAAATATTCATAAACAGTTTTATTTTCGTGACCTTGTCTAAAATATTTTCACAGTTAGTACTGAATGAAATGCGGTAATTTACAGCTGCATTAAAATAAATCGTAAATGATAGTCGAAAAATAATTGATTTTATTGTAAATTTAAATACACAAACTTAAAAGCTATTAACATAGTATTTCATAGAATAATTAACAGTTTTCTATTAATATTTAATAATATCTATTATTTTTAATGAATACAAATTAAATTTTATGGGTTTTAGTATACTTTTCTATTATATTATTTTTATTATAACATTTGATATATTATATTGAAAATATAAAAATAAAATAAATTGAAAGCAAAATTTGTTTGTTGAAAATGAGTGCTAAATTTAAATTTGTAGAAAGAATGTTGTACTGTAATAAAATTAGCTGAAAGGCATTTTGGTATCTTTGCAATTACAAATGTTTATTTTCTCTATATGTACAGTTTACCACAGCAGATATTGTATTTTGCAAATTGACGAACATTGACAGACAATTCTCGCACTTTTCCTTCGTTCTCCGTCCGCTAACAAAAGATGAAAAATCGGCACTCCTTTACATATAGGCTGAAAGAAAATCGGGCCAAAGGAGAGAAAATCCCACGTCCCAATAACCACTTCCTTCACAAACGCAGATTCAATAAAACGCATAGCGAATTCAAAGCGCACACAATGCGACTTGACGCACGAGACGCGCATCATTTATCTCTCGCTGCATATAATCTGCTCCTTTTGGTCTAACTATCTGTATATCAATTGGTGATTTCTTTACGTTTCCCCAAAATGATTAATCGCTCGGCATCTTGCCCCGGTGCAGGTTATTAATTAAGCAGCGCGAGCTATATTTGCGATCTGATTAAGCCAGCTGTATCGAGTGCGACTGCTAATTAAGTCACTAGCAGTTTTGCCTTTCATTATTATCAATCGCGAACGCCTCTCTTTGCTAATTATGCACCTCGCGGAAACGATATAATTGCTGCTAAAGATTTCCATAAGCAGTGTACGTGTAATGGATTAAGACGATGTCGATTTACAAGTTGCTGCATTGGTCTGTTTCAGGTTACGCCGAGCGTTGATCAGTGCACTGCTAGTGAGTCCTCTTGGAAAATAAACGATGACCAATGTAAATCGAGCGAGCAGATATCCAGAGGCGAGAGCTGTAGACAAAGTAAAGGCAAACGCGTTAAGAATTACTTGAGAAAATGCAAGGATGCTGCTCTGGGAGCTGCAGGTCGCACTAATGCGCCGCAAAATCCCAAGTCGTCCGCCTGGTATGTGGAAAAACAGGGCGAAGTCAAGGAACTCGACGATGCTTTCCTCGAAACGGGTCCCGTCGTGCACTTCAGCAAGGAATCGGATAGCGCTGAAATCTTGGATATCAAAAGAACGGGCAGTTTTACCAGTAGTCGATGCAACGAGGATAGCTTACTAATTGACGATTACAACGAGAACGCTGAAAATTCGATCCTGCTGTTGCCCGCAGACGTCGAACCTACCCCAATCGATAGGACAACAAAAGAGGACCCTCTTGTGGAATCCGTCTTTGCCTCCGAGGTAAATCCTTAAATTTAAATTTTTTTTCCTATTTAATTTATTTTTGAGGCAATATAATTAATTACATATTTTTTTGAGTAAATTTTAATGATAAATTGTTGCATCAAACAAAACAAATATTCTATTTGATGCATAATTAATCAATTTAATTAATGAATTAAATTCCATCCTGTATTTGACTTCTTTGGGAAAGAAAGCTTATTGGGTCGAATATCAAAGATGCGATATTTCCTCTTTTCTTTCTCTCTTTCGATTATTCCGTTTCTTTGGTCGTGTATTATTTGCGCGATTGAATTTAGTTTGATTACATTTTCGGTTATCGTCCTCGTGAAATATTCACGTAGCCATAGTAGCAGTGCCTTACCACAACACAACCGATAAATGCATGAGAATGTCATAGCTGGCATTCTCATGGTGGAAAGCCGCCACGATCCATTTTAATGTCGTCTTCGTTGCCGTCCGATCGTTCTTGCTGCACTTTATATGCATACACTTTATATTAGCTACGCTCATTATTTTTACGAGTCGCTTAATAATCGTCCGCTTACAAGTTGTCTTCACGAAAATACAATTAATTAGAAATCTCTCCATTTGTCCCGAGCACGATTGCGATAAATTCAATTACGAAACTTGTTATGCCGTTCGAATGCAAAATCCAATTGTAATCAAGTCATTTCACTTTGCCTTTTTAATTTGTAGTACGAACGTAAAAGATGATGTTTGTTAATGTTTTTGCTTTTGAATAAAATAGTTGTTAAAGGCGTTACTAATATATCCTTAAGAATCTCTTTCAATTTATCATCACATCTTTTGAACGGTCATCGCATTTTAGGCTTATTTATCGGATTATAATAAATTAAGTATTAAGTTCTAGAGGTATATTGAAAAAATGATAAACTGGTTTTTGCACTTTATAATTAAGACTGTTAAATTCTAAATCGGTATAAGCTTTGCATAAAGATTTCAGATTTTTTTTTTCGTTTTATTTTCGAAGAATGCTTTAGTTGATCTGTTGATGTTCATGCACAGTCGAGCATATGAAGTTTAAAATTACCACACGAAAATTTTCAATGTTGTTTTAGATTGTTACATAATGGTTGATGGTTTAGATAAATAGACCATTATGTGAAGAATGTGCTATCAGTGCCAACAATAATAAATGTTCTAACGAGACAAACCCAAATAGTTCGACCAAATTAAGTTGAGCGAAAATTACCCGCTTTTCGTTTTCCATTTGAATTTCATGATATTTGGCTTTTAACTTTACTGTCTTACTAAATATGATTCATAAAAAATTCTATTTAGTTTTTAATTATTAAAATTTTTGGATTAAATAATGTGGCGGTTTTCCTAAAATTTGTTGGAAATTCAACTCATAAATATCTTTGGTAAAAATAATTAATGAAAATGTTTTTAAGTAATTAAAATGTTATGTAAAGTTTAAATTAAAAACCCCATAAATTTTAAATTGAAAATTAAAAACGTTGCATGCAAAGAGTCCTTTTTGCTTGTATAAATTACTTTAATTGTGAAAAATAAACAGTAATTTATAAACAGATCAAAAGTGGATGTACGCTGATTAATTTATTAATTACACATAAAGTTGATATATATCGGCTTATTAACTAAAGGGAAAAATGGTACCGTTACATAAATATTTATGGTGTATTCATGTTAGCGATCGATATTTTGCATTTGGTCGCCTCGGGCGACAACTATTCGTGAAATGCATGCAAATTTTTCCAAGTGCAGCCGATGCACTTTGCGTTTCAGCACATTCATTTACATACACGTAAATATTTGAAACCTTTTTCACACGAAACACACCTAAAAAATAAAAATAAACCTAAACCAAATATCGCTGCACAAAAAAAAAGAAACAACACTAAAAAGCAAAGCAATGCAACAATTTGTTGCAATGACAAATTACATCGTTGCAATCCGCTGCGATTGAGTAATAATAAAGTCGCGATTTTTGTGCACCGGAAGCCCGCCGCCGCTGAGTCCTGACTGGAAACTTGTGCACGAGCTATGCAAACCGTGCATAACGTGCACTTTCACCTCTGATGCCGACTCCTGAATCCTCCGGTTGGCTTTGTCAGTCAACTTGTCACAAAAGCCGTAACATAATAATTTAGCCATTAAATCGAATCAATTTATTATACATCCAATTGCCCGTAGTGTGTGCATGGCTCTTCAAAGCAATTCTCGCAACTGCTTGGCTTATGACTGCGCGTTCTCGAGAAGAGAAATGAATAATGGACAATGTGTACACCCGCATTTATACTAAGAGAAAAATCCACATTAGTAGGTGCGACTCTAATTTTTACAATTAAGCGACTTAATGAATGCTATCACGATCCATTGGTTCATTTATACACAGGTATTGCTGTTAGAAACTAAAATACATGTCAATGGTGAGTAAAAAGCGATATCTAATAACAAGAATAATAACTTGTGTTGATGTAATCATAGATAAACTCCTCGCCCAAATGGTTCCAATCGTACGAATCATTATTATTACCATTATATCGCGTTCTTTGAAACAAGAACGTCGAGACCAGTTAATATCAATCACTTTCCTTGCAACTATTCACCCATTATTCGTTTCGACCGAGTAAGCATTTAACGCATTTATCATATTTATATAGTAATAAATGAAAATCGTTCACATACAAATAAATAAATAAACTGTAATAACAGTAATTGGAATTATGGTAATATTTATATTTTATTCAAATAACAGCTAACACTTTTATTATTATTATGCACCAATAAAGCCTATTGTCTTTTTATTCATAAATTATATCGTTGTGCTTGCTTATACGTATTTATTGGAAAAGGTATATAGAAATTTGCACGACTTTATGCTAATCGTTTCTTCGATCTATAATGCCATGATCAATAAATATATATTTCATTTCTTTTTCAACACAATAATTTTACGTTTTCGGTTGGTAATCAACTTTAAAAAGAAAAGGAACATTGATTTTCATTAATTTTCATTGGATTTAATTTTTTCTTGGATTGCCAAGTTTGTAAATAAGAAGGGGTTATTGCATTTGTTATCACAGTAAATGTTAAAGTCGGTTTCCATTTATATTTATCTGTAATTTAGACATTTTTAATTTGTATGTATTTTCTTCAGTCGTTAATAAAATTTAGTACGAATTTTATCGGAAAAGGATTCATTCCGAGTGAAAGTTCTCTCTTTCAATAAGCGTTTTCAGATGTATACACCTTATAGTATATTAATTACGTGAAGATTAACGAGACCATTCTTTGAAGATTGCTTTCGATTAATGAGCATGTTGGACGCACGATTCGGGCATCCCATTTTCGAAAATAATTAAGTAGATGTGCATGAACGGTCTTTCGTTTACTATTTGTCTATTTGATTAGCCATTAGGCATGGATTTTAAGTCGGTAGTGAATGTTTTTCTCTCATTCGGTAAATATAAATAAGTGCATAGTGGTGGGTTTCGGAATGTACCAGAGAGGAATTACCATAAACTAGAAAATCGATTTTTCTCACAAGTGGGTCAATGACGTGTTATCTAATAATACGCATTTCTGGGAAATTATAGAAGAAGACGCTCAATTATTCGGTGCACTTTCTAAAGGCGCACTAAGTGCTCGTTTATCACTCGCTGAGAACTGTTTAAGGGAAATCTTCTCGATTTTCTGTGCATACAGAGATTTATCTGAAATCGAAGAGACAAAACTGTTTCGGCTGTAAATTTATTGAATATACAGCGCTAAACGAAAGTTTATAAAGTTTTTTGTGGTTTTTAGTTTATAATTTAAATAAAATTTATTTCTTTGTTTGAAAAATAATGTTGAGCAAGGATTTAGATATTTTGATATTTTGAAAAAGAATATCTGTTTTTGAATTAAACCAAAATTGATTGAAACATTAAAAGAGTATTTAAATTTTAACCGTTTACCATCAGTATTTTTTGCCTGTTTTAACTGTATTTGTTTAGTCCACTTGTCACAGAACAAAAGATAACTTCCTATTGCATTTTTTAACGACGAAAGAATTAATTTCCTTATTTTATTTTTCTATTAATATTAAGAGAATTTTAATCCTCTTTCCTCTCAAATTTTAAGTGTAAAAAATAGCTATTTTCGCTACTTTTAGCAAAAACCATAATTCTTGTTCTTTGAAAAAATAAATTAGATGTATATTCTTGAAAACAATATAACTTTTTCTGGATTTAAAACTATAACTTTGCCCATTTGTCATAAATAGCCATTTATAAAAATTAGCCATAGAAATTCGACTCAAAAAGGTTATTTTTAGGCATAAATAAAAATTTATTTATATATATTAAAATAGCTTTAAAAAATATTCCTTCCATTTGATTTTTTTTTCAATTCTTAATAGGCAATTTTATCTGTATTCAAAGCATTTCATTTTAATAAATTAAAAAAATAACTTTTTCCACTCTTTCGGGAGAAAACCATACTTTTAAAGTTACAAATTTAAACAAAAAAAAAATATTATAACATCTGAAGTGTAAGCATTTGAAAATTTTATTTACTTAAATACAATTCTAAACTTTTGTACAAACCTGTATAAATTAATTTATGTGCGGTGCATTCATTTATTTAGCTAAGCAACCGATGCGTGTATCTAATTGTAAATGAAGTGCATCAATGATCTTGTTCTTTCACGAGCGTATTCTTGGCCTGTCCGACACATCACCGTTTATTTGATTTACAGCGCAACCGTTCGATGGTGTAGGTATCAAGATAAGATAGTTATTTAATTGACATTACCTTAAGATGAATTTAAATGCGTTTCTTTTCCGGCGCATGATTCGCCATTAAGTAACTAAGTAAGTTATAAAGCATCACGTAATTAATTAATGTACGTACTAGGTAGTGAGATAGTGCGTACGTAGCGCATTATTTACTGTGTAATAACTTTTAATAATTGTAATCAGGAAGATTGCGCGGATGCTTAGGTGCTGCATCTCGCATCGTATGCACGACATTCGTGTCGCCTGAGCCACAGGACGAGGAAATTCTCCGTGCATCGGGCAATAAATATTACATATACACTTAATAATGATAATAAATTATTAATTTCATCGAACAATCAGCGGATTATTAAGTCATGAATTTGCAAGTCTATAGTTTAGCAGTCTCGTTATTTATAATCACCTCGGAGACGTGTTTATTAACTTAACGCTGATAATTGCTTTTTTGCACGTCAACGATTCGTTGTTTTTATTTTCCCGAGCTGTTTTAGAGACCAATTAAGCGTATTAATAAACTGTTTTGCTTTTCATAATAAATAATGGATACCTTTTAATTAATTTAAGCAAATTAATCGGCCGATAATGATGGGAATTAAACCGATTATAATTATATTACTCTATGAATACATAAAGCAGTAATTATAGTTTTCCCAAGACAATTAGCTCGGTGATTAATTGTTTTGTTGTATAATCAGTGCGATGCATTTCAACTCGTTGCCAGTTTATGCTTGGCTTTTCCGTTTTGTTTTCGTTTCACTTTTATGTCAAGTCATCCCCATTGAGTACCAATCAAAATTATTGAGATGATCTAAGATCAAGATTGACGAAAGTAAAACGAAAAGATTGACCGGCGAGGTTGCACGAATGGCTAAATTGTCAATTTCAATGTTATTGACCTTTGAATTGCATTCACGCAGTTTTTTGTATCCTCTTTTTTTTCCGTTAATTGAACATGTGCTCACTGTGAATGCAAAGGGTTGATTTAATAATAACAAGCGATACATTGTATGCAATGCATAATAATACGGTATGTAACTTTATACTCGGCTGCGAAGCAATAATATTATCATATTAATAATAACAAGGCAGAATTCAACAAAGCAGCAAGTCTCTTCTTAGCAGCTTGCCTCGGTGACACGATAAGTGCCGGAGAGTTCACTATACATAGATTACATTTAGCAAACCCCGTTACTCGCTAATAATAATAATCGTTCTCACAATAATCAGTAGGTACTTGCATCTATTTATGATGCCATCTGTGTTATTTACCCTTAAAGGTCAATTGGACCCACTATTCCCTAATTATGGTCAGCGGACCATCCGTTTTATTAATCATGGGGGGCCTTGCATTTCCCAAATCGGCAAATTGATTCATTTTTTACGTTACTTTATCTGTTTCCACGCACGGAAAAGTAATTTAAGCTTTCGGAGTGATTCATGCTGTGTAATGACTGGATACACTTTTAATTAGAGGCTACTTTTTGAAAATGGTTCTTCACAGATCAAATCTGTTAATTAATTTATGAAATACAACTGATTTTTAAAGATATGTTGAAATCTCTAATGAATAGCTTCCTTTTATTTTGGGGATAAGTTTTGATTACAGTTTTAGTTATTTTATCATAGTAATTTCTTTTGCAAAATAATGTTGATTGTCTACTATTTTTGGTTAAGATTAAGGAAATTTTTGATTTTCGCATCTACTTTTCACTGGAAAATGGATCATTTCCTTTTAATTAAGAAATGTAATTTTCCAAAAATAAGTATAATAATAATTTAAAAAAAAAGTTCCTTTTAATTTTTGCTAGGATTCAATTAGGATGCATTTCATTTTAAATGTGATTTTTTCTGCCAAGTTTCCAGCTGTCGGTTTCAGTTTATAAAAAGAAGTTCCTTTGGCTCCACTGAATACATAAAGCAAAATCCTTGTTGCAACTACCAAGGAATTCCCTGCATATTCGTCAAAACAATAAAACTTAGGTTTCCGGCTTTTAAAACTAAACTTTACCCATTTGCAATAGGAAACCGCGGCTCATAAATCAAAAAAGAAAATAGAAACTTTTCAACTTAGTTCGCCCATCCATACGCATATTGCATGAAAATCAAAATGGAAAAAAAGCGTTTAGGAGTTGATTGCTTGCGACCATTCCATTGTTGGATATTTAGGGAGCCCGAGTTCACATGTGCCGCCGTACGTACACTTAACAAGAGCGAAGACCGGAAATCCGAACGCTCGTTTCCTGATCGAAACGAATGAGGTTAACTAAACTCAATAAAAGGGGGACATATAATTTCACCGAAAACCAAATGAAGCGCATTGAACGCTATATGGCGTGTTTAATTAGCTCTTGTTACTTAACGTCACAAAGAGAGAAACAAATTGATCAAAGTAAACGATTATTGCCAATAGAAAGAAAAAAATGCAGACATTTATTTCTTTCATTTCTCTGATTTATTGCAAGAGACGCACAGAAAAGTCCACGTACAAAGGCTCTATAAGGCGTTAGCTGTTACTTTGTGTTTTAAAGTTTATGATTTTTGTGGTATCGACCGCAGCACATCCGAAGGATAAATATAATTGTCTGTAAAGGCCTTAAATGGCCAGCTTTCACTAAAACATTGATAACTATCACACAGGCATTTTTCAACTTTTTTTTTCAATTTCTATATAAAATTTAATAGTTAAATTTATATATCTATGCACATTTAATTCCATAGAAAAGGCCTGCAATTATTGCGAGTTTCCTTTTTATGTATCTGGAATCAAAGCGTTTAATGTGTTTTAATTGCTGTAGAAAATTCAACGGCAAATGCAATTAATTTTATTCGAAACGTACGCTTTGCGCTTTAATTAGGCTTTATTGTTCCAAGTACAAACATAGAAAAGCGCATGAAATTCAAACCGTCTACCATACTGAAAAAGAAGAAGCACATGTGACGTACGAAACATTATTATTTCGCTGACTCCACACTTTAATTGAAACTGTATTTGCCTGGTTATTTAATATACGTAGTACATCGCGGGTTGTATCCCGTTTCGGGATGCTCCCTATGGACATATAATTTGATTTATATATTTACATACTTGTGAATTACGCGCAAGAGTGAAATTATAAAATTGTTGGTTTAGGGTTTTGGATCGAAGGGAGCGTTATCATCATTCATGAGGGCTCATTGTTCGCTTCTAAGGGGTATTAATTATGAGGGTGGGAGCGTCTCTTCCATTTAAACACTCGCCCGTAAACATCACTTATTGTCTGCTCATCCATCCGGCTTACCAAAAAAGATTCTGTTTCTCTTTTTTTACACACGTTCTATTGTACCTATGACTATGCTGTGAGCCCTACACGAGCCCTCGGAGATTAATGACCCTGTTTTCCAAATCGTTTTTTCAAAATGTTTGATGATATTATACCCATAGAACAAAAAAGCTATAAGTTGTTTTTCCAAGCAACACGCAATTACTTACTTTATTATTTTGTGCAGCTTGTGTTTTCCCTTATACGTGCAAAATTCAAGATTGATGACTTTCTTAAGTAATCTAAGTAAAAGGTTTATTGTCATGGCGTATCAATTAACAGTAACTGCATAAAAAAATGTTATCTGTGTTCAATTAAGATAGTGTTTTTCACAATGAAATGCAGTGTAATTAGGTTCATTGTTATCGAAAATAAAAGTGGGCTTTCTGTTTTCTTTTTTCGGTTTCACTCCTACGGTGCCACCATTACAGTACAACCGGTAATGATAGTAATATTTTTTATGGTCCATTAAATAATTATTAAACGTATTAGCCTTGATCTTTAATTCCAGATATCGTAAATTTCCTTCGCGCGCCGTCTCTTTAACATTTCTCTCGTTTCAAGTTGCATTTCGTAATTTAGAAATTATTTTTATCATTTTTTCTTTATTATTACCTAATAAACACCTATTTAATAACTTGAGTTTTTCCATTTAAAAGTATAAGTGAAAGTACCTCTAAAAGACATGAAACGTGAAAAATTAATTGATACTTAAAAAGTTTTGATTACTATTATTTTATACGAACAAATGGAATCTCTTTTTTCTATTAATTTATTTTCCCATGTTTACACGTAGAAATATTAAATTTCAGAATTTCCATTTCTTTCATTAACCTAGAAATTTTCGAATACATTACGATAATCATAAATTCCGAATTTCGCCGGATTGCAATAAAAATTAATTAATTATGCACAAATCCGATATTATAGGCATTTCCGAAATGAAAATATAGGCAAAAGAAAGAGTCCTAATAGGATTTTGTTATAGCTGTTTTATGCATTATATCCACACACAAATAAAATCTAATTTCCAAGAAATGCTAAATAGATTTCCTGGTAGTAAATCTAATCGCTGTAAACAAAACCAATGGATTGTAGGCTAAACGAAACATAATTATTGCATTGCATTTTGATAAGCGACCAATACGTCTTGTTTTCCATTCGAAAACTGAAAGCTCGCAATGCATTCAGTGTGCAATTGTACGCTGTATTCGGTGCGAATCATTAATCGCCGAATCTAAATGTCTAATTGTGTTTTGCAGACGAAGCATGACGTCTCCAGTTTAGTGGATCGACACTTCGGCGGACTCTATGTGAATTATGCACGCACCAAAAGGACTTTAGTGCGTCAAGCGAGGGACCTATTGCTGTGCGAATTTCGCGGTTGCTTGCAAAAGTTCGAGGAGGAATTCTGCGTGCCGGCCTCCAAATTGCTGCAGTTCATCAAGGTGAGTTTACTTAGTCCCCCGCATATATAATGTAAATTTTAGCATCCGAAAAGGCTTCGTACAGTGTAGTTTAACTAATTAAAAGTTCGAGCCCCCATCGGCTTTGATTGACTTTGACGCACGCCCATTTATCACGTCTATGTAAATTACAAACGAAGACAGGGAAACAAAGAATTAAATGCGTTCAATTAGGCCACAGCTGAAAAATAATAATTACTCGGTGCGAAGTATATGGGCTGCGTAGGGACCAAATGCAATTAAAATAAATTGTTTTTAACTATCGGTGCATTGAATCGGACGCTTAAAAGTCCAGTCATGTTTCTTTCCGTTTATTGCTGCTCTTTTTCCAGAGAGAGAAAACAATGTTATCCCAAACGGGTATAATCACGCCGATCATCTATATACAAATAAATTTATATGCATAAAAGAGGTGGATGGTTTAATTTTTCCATTTGCGGTCTCTCATTGTGGGCACAATTATATTGATTGTATGGGTATCGATATTATTGGTGTAACGTTTTTCATAGAGACGGCACGAACGATATGTAGAGCACGATTTGTCCCAATTTTCCCATAGGTTCTTAACAAAAGCCTAATAAATATTTCACTTTCTTTAAGTGAGCAAGCACAAACATTTTATTATCGGAGTTGCGCGCGAGTTTTGCTCCGAGTCATTTTCATCCTTATAAGTCATCTCGGCTATAGTCTTATTAGAGCGCGATCGATGGATCTTTTTAATGTAATTTTACTATCGCTTTATCGCGCCAAGTAATCGCTTTATTGTCACCAAATTTGATTATCACAAATTAGTATATGGCGGAAAAGAAAGTTCTTCTTTGTTGGATGCCTGCGGTTGGTTTATTAATATTATATCTGATGCTGACAAATATAGTATAGGGAGCACTAATAAATATGTTAAATTTCGGTCCTCTTGTGTCGAGTCTTCATTTCCTATATATGCTCATTCTTTTCAAATGCTATTATAACCGTTAAGCAATTAGTATGCATCTTTACCGTTTCTTTATCGGTTTTTCAATGATAGTGTTAAACGAGTCGTAGGAAGAAAATAATTAACTCATTTCCGCCATATTAGGTGTTAATACTAACACTTAATAAAAAATTAAGTCTTTGTTTTTCTTTTGACCAAACCTAAGTACTATATAGTAGAAAATTTTAAATAAAATTAGATTATTCAAAATTTGCCGGCTATTGCACTTTCTTGGAGACCACAGAGATTTTTTCTTCCTTTTTACTCCTCATTGCAAACTACCTCCTAAGTATTATAACTTTAGGAAACATTATAATTGCGGGCAGGATAAAAAAGAGTTTATTTTTCCATGAAATTCCTGTGGTCATCTGCAAACTGCAATATCAGATAATTTTTGTACTTTGTCTGCTTTCCAAATCTCTAAAAAGGGACATTTGAAAACAGAAACATATCAATTTATTACTTAAATGAATTTTCATTGTTGAGCTGTGATTAGTGATCTAAAATATTGGTAGATAAATCGTCCAAAATGAAGAAATTTAAGATCGTGTATTATTTACTTAAGCGATGACTGAAAGGATAAAGGATACTTAAGTTACGTGGAGCCTGTCAAAAGCGCAGCTATTATTTATGAGTAAGTAACCGAAAGGAACGATTTCAGTAATCGAAAGCAATAATTTGGTGGGTCCCGAAAAATAATGATGCATTTTCACCGTTATCAATCAGTGTTGCTTCACTTTTGTTTTCTTCTGCCCTCTGCCGTTTTTCTTACTTTAAAACGGGTGACATGCATAAAGCGCCTACCTGTTGTTTATATTGCAAAACCGAGGGCTTTTAATTTGGGACACAGATAAGTGTCCAAGATAAGACTTTGTGGAGTGAGACACACAAAATAAAAAAGAGAAAGAGACGGTACTTGTGGTTCAACCAAATTCGATACTTGTTTCTTGTGATTTTCCTAATGAGAGTGTCGAAGAAACACGTTTCATGAAGCTGGACGCGATGTGACCGTATATCTCTGAGAGATTTCCAAGTGCATGAAGAACAACAACGGCAACATGAAGCAAGAGCAGAAGAGGAGCGCACCGAGAGAGTGAATCTCAGACCACCCGCAGTTTTAGGGTTTTTATCAAGGGACTTTAATCTTCGGAAACGTACACAATTAAATATGTGTAGGGGTTAACAATAAGAACGACGTTTGGTGCCCTTCCCATGGGACATTTATGGCGACATATATTTCTAAAACGCAAGCGATATTAATTCCCTTTCATTTAAAGCGCATAAATAATAAAGCCGGCAAAAGTCCGCATGCCTAATTATTGCTTGCGCGAATCGTCGCGAGAGTTATTACGAAAAAAATTTACAGCGTGCATGTCGTAAATTATGGCAAACATTTAAGGCGCAAATAAATGTCAATAAAATATTTCCCCGATAAAAGTTGCGAGTATTTCATTCGCGAAATTTTATTGCCCATGTCAGCTTTTTTTTTTATTGCGAACAGAAGTACATTGATACGATGTATTACTTGTCAGAAATCATAACAATAATAAGAAAGAACAAAATGTTCGGATGTTCGGATGTTCGGATGTTTTGTGGATTTTTTATAAATAACTAAAATTTATTACACTACTCTACATATAACATATTTGTCATTAAGTCCTTTTCTTTTTAACTAAAGTGGATCTCTAAACCGGTGTCGGCTTAAAACGCCGATCCGGACACTAATGGGCCCCATAAAATTGAATGCACCGACTGCATGTGGCGTTCTTCTTGCCTCTCGCCGCCGCTGTGTTTCGCTTTGGGCCCTGACCACTCTAATATTTATTATAAACTCTCTCGTATTACACGTGCGGCCGTGATTATATGTTAATCAGAAGCTACTTACGACTGGCTCATTTTTTTTTGCTTCTTATTAAAAACGGGCTGCTCGCATGAGAAATGGTTTTAATTAAAAATTTTAAATTATTAGCCGACAAACGAACCCTTTCTTTTCACACGTAGGTGTACCATGTCAAACTTGTTAAGAATCTTCTTCTTAATCAGACGACCTGTAATTGAGTAATGATTAACGGTTAAAGAACGATTTGCACCGGCGTATTGATTACAAGTTCAGTACACACAAAGTTTATCGAAAAATATGTAATTACGACCTCTTAATTGCCGCGCTTTTACTCCGAAAATTAGCCGAGCGACAATTTACGATCGTGATTTACGATCGTGCGATAATTGATTTCTTGCTTTCACATATTCGGAAGGATTCATTATCCACAATACTTGCCTTTTCCGAGGATTTGTAATGGACACTTTTTGGAAGCAACCGATAATTAGAGAATTAGTTTTCACATTTGCTGACACTAACACACGAATCCGAGAATCGGGTTAGCCGCTTCGAACTTTGCGTGTTTTCGGGTGCCATAAACAGCTAAATTTAATAGAGAGGTGTTGTTAACATATATGAATATAAGCCACGGCGAAGATAATTTAACGACTCATCCGCATTATCTTATTTATTTACATTAAAATAAACTTGCGTACACACATAACATATTCTTTATGTCTTAATAATAATAACTATGCGGTTCTAATAATAAAAAGCTTTCTTTTATTATTTATTATATTGTCGTGGAAGTACCGAAGAAAGAAAAATGCAGACAATTAAACAATTTCTTTGTGCTAACAACTATAGTTTATGTTGAAATGGTCCTTTGGATGCAGCCAATTTTCGTTCTTTGTGTTTCTGCTGCTTTCATCCTCTAGTTTAAGTTATAGTTGCCCTAATTCCACCGACATATATTTCACTCGAGGAGTCAAATATATGCTCGTGCCTAGATTCGTAAATTTAAACGCGCCGCTTCTAATTTAAAGGATGTTTGTTTGGAGTCAATTCTCTGATTAGTATTTTTTATTTCTTATATACAACATCATCAGTAATAGGAAGTGAAAAATTCATTCATCCTAAATATAAATATATATTTAGCATACACTATAAAAACTTTGAAATCTCTTCTATGCAGCGATTTTATTGGCGTGCCGCGTGAATTACGTAAATCTTTTTAATTAGTGGACTTAATTGGTAAATAATACAGTTAGCTTTTTGTTTGTATTTTCCATCCATCCAGTCTTATTATACATATACATATGTATTTAGAAGAAAACCATTGAAGTAACTGTTCGAATGAAGTTATTTGCTTTTTATGTTAATGCAAAGATTAACAACGCGAATTAATTAGTGAGGAATTTATTTAGAGGACCGAAATGCAATTTCATCAGAAAAAATATATATAAATTCAATTTACATAAGCTGCCGAATTAACGACCGCTTAATTTTGATTAGATTAGATAATTATTAGAGTGGAAGAAGTGATCTAGACTCTAGAGCTAGATGACATAAAGCATTTGTACATATGTTCAGCTTCTTCTTCGGAATTGTTTAATTCCCAGAGCCATCGGATTTAGTCGGGCGCAAGATAATCCAAT
Source organism: Holobus sp. GC000080 (assembly GCA_030556065.1). NCBI lineage: Eukaryota > Metazoa > Arthropoda > Insecta > Coleoptera > Staphylinidae > Holobus > Holobus sp. GC000080. The sequence continues at coordinate 16,396 of JASKGO010002783.1, forward strand.
TATGAACCCTTTTGCTTAAATATTATTTCCGAGTCTGGTCCTTTGTGGAAACTTTGGCCATCAGCATCAGCAGATCGGAGGTACGGCTGGAAAAAGTGTATTCTCTCGGACGAGAATCGAGAAAACAATGAATGACTTTTAGAAGTGGCCTCGGGAAAAAGTTGTCAGATAAATTAATATAAATCTAGCACCGTTTAACTTTGCGCCTTTTTCACCGAAACTATTATTAACTAATCAGTCTGGAAAGGTTAATAATAATTACGTCTTTCATAATTTTTAATTAAAATTTTAAAATAGAGTGTGCGAGCAGAATCGTTTTGAAAATTCTACATTTGTAATGTATCAAATTATCGGGTTGGGATAAAGTATCATGGTATCAGCATATCGGTATGGAAAATATGGTCGATTTCTAAAATACACCTATCCGATGCTATACAGCAAGATCGAACAATTAAATGTCAATAGCCGCGGTGAAATGAAAATTTAATCTTCAGGGTAATACGTGACCGATAGCTCACGATAATATTGTTGTATTATTAATAATGAGCTCAAATGCTTAATTACCTGGGGTTCTAAATCGATACACTGAGAAATACATTCCGTGCAACGCAATAGAATGCCAATAGTGTTCGAAGCCGAGAAATCTAGCGTTTTATCCGTGTGTTCCTTTAATAAACAACTTATAAAACTGTGTCATATATCTTTTATATAGTTGGCCATAGTTGCGTTTCTTTCCAGGAGATTTATATGAGAAATCAGGACATTAATATATTTCCTATACGAACAGAGATAATTGCTAAAAGTTTTCATTATTTTTTATTTTTTGCTAACGAAATCATTAAAATTTATGTATTGGGGTTGTCTATTTGGAATATTACTTTGTTGCCCCCTGTGTGGATTACACAGACCATTGTGTCTCATAAATAGGGGGTTGAAAATGGCACTCTTTAGTTATACTTTCGTTAACCCCAAACATATCAATGTGTTGATTTATAGCGCCCTTGAATTTATCCAGTGTGAAATATTCGACGCTATAAAAAGATCAGCAGAACTTTCGTAACAAATTAATGCTAATTTTATTAATTTAAAAAAAGTCGTAAAAATTTTTATGAAACTTTCTTTTTCTCTTAATGTTCTCAAAACCAAAAAAATGAAATAAAAAATTTAGTTTCAGTAATAGTTGTTGCATGGCGCTGTGGCATTAGACTTTTCTGTCTCATCAACTCTCCTAATTTGTTGCGTCTCTTGCGCAAGAATTTTCATCGTCCCACTAATTTGGGTCACGATTATGCGTATTATAAGACAATAACGACCCGAAGAAATATCTCCGCTGATAGCCCAACGAATGCCGCACATTACATTGGGATAGGAAGTGTTTATTGTGTTGCGTTGGCTTGCAGAGCATTTAATTTATTTATATAGAGACCCGAAGCGGAATAATATTAACAACAACATTACGAAATATTGTTGCTGTTTCTGGTATACCGAAGCTATAGGTGTTACATATGTTCAGCGGTGTGATTGGCAGTGAAACACACCTTTTAAATGTTTTAAAATCGCACGATAATTTATACTTGTAGGACACCGATGTTAAATAAAAGAAAAACTTTTTAATAAATAACCAATGGAAATCAATTATTGAAAGCAATTTTCTTATAATTTATTGCGCTTTAGAAACTCTTTTTTTTTTACGGGCACTTTATCAATCCACTTTTTAAAATAACCGGAACACTTTTTTTATTATTGTTTAAACATTATTAAATTGACAGGCCGAAGAAATATAATGAGCAGTGAAACTTTGTTGCGATAATTCGCTTTGATTATTGTAAGTTCATTTCGCGCAATTAAGATGTAATTCGCGAGCGAACCATTGAGCGTTCCCATACAAATCGGCTTCGAGTGGTCTTTGAGTTGTCACTGCTAGAAATGCTCTTTTGCGAAACTCTTCGCAATGTATGATGGGGCCGATAATAATAGCAACAAAGCAACGCTGAAGAAGAAAGTATGACATGCGGCCACTTTTTAATTGCCGTTGAAAGGAAATCGCTTATTATTAATAAAGTAACGTGTATAGAGTGTATAGTATACAAATGTTGTCGAGAGATTTGTGAAATATTTTACAATAGTTAAATCGGCGATTGCTGAGAGAAACGTTTTATAGAAACAATGCGCACAGCACTTTACTTAAACGAATAATTAAGTAAGTGAATACGAAAACAATCTCGTTAAATAACATATGCTCACACTGAAAAAATCTATTTACCAATTAATCGCAATACACAAATTAATTGAATCGAATTGACACTCATTCATTGAATTTATTATACGGACCCGAATTAAATTACACGCACATTCTTGCATCGATGATAAATGTAATAAGATTCGTTGCGTCAATTGGATGTTGAACCAATAAGTAAAAGTGTGTCTTAAAAGGGACATTTTTAAATATAAATGCAAATTTAATTGTATAATTAATACAGGGTGGTCCATTAGTACGATATTTGTAAACTCTAAGATTGTATCTTAACTAATCAATACATTTTCATTTTTCCTTCACAGTAGCTTCAATATCGGTAAAGACTAAAATCGAATATTATTTTTAATTAAACAGGGTTATCGGTTTCGAAACTTATATATTTTTAAACGGATTACCATACTTTTAAATTAAAGTCTTTTATATAATATAGATTGCAAATAAAAAAAGTAAAATAGCATTTACGGTGTTCTTGTTATAATCAAATGAATGTTGAAATTGCACAATAAATTGTTTTCTAAACAATGATTATTCAAATGGGAATAATTTCTTCTGCATAAAATTTTTAAAGATTGATGTTTTGAACCAACAGGAATGTTTTTGAATAAAAACAATGAAAAGGTCAGAAATATAGATTTTGACAAATTTTTAAGGTTTATAAATAAAGTTTCCATTTTAAATCGCTATAAAAAAAGTTTATGAAAGGTATAGGGGTTGGAGGAATAAAATTTAATTTGAATATCATAAATAGTTGTTTAAATTGGTATAAAAAAATAATTTTTGACAGATTTAGGGGAATTTGCAATTTTGAGCTTAAAATATTTTATTTGCTAAGTTCCTTTCCACTGCCTCTTTTTCATTTTCTTTTTCCAAAACACCTTTTTTCTAATTTTCCACTACATTACATTTTAATTATTAATTTTTGAAAGATTTAATTGAAATATATTTGGAAAATATAAATGTTTTTGCTTTTCTCAAAAAGACTTATTAATTTTTAACAAATTAAAAACTGTTTTTAAATAAGTTAACCAGCAGAAGAATTTTCTGAACAGAATTAAATATTTGATGTTTTGTTAATAAAGGGAACAAAATTATGTCAACGCTTTCAGTTAATTTAACTAAAGACTAATTAAAAAAAAAATCTAAATTTTAAATAACAACTTCTTATACCACTGATATTTTTGTAATTTTGAATTAATAATAAAGAAAGTCAAAAGAAGTTAAAATTTGTAATTACTCATTAACAATTAAAATCGCCAGAATCTGAAAATTGACAAAGAGAGAAACCATCGTGTTTATCTTAGGAAACTCCTATTTGTCGTGGAGAAATCTAAACTTGTTGCATTTAGCAAGAATCTCTTGTGTCAGCGGTTTCTCGAGTTTGTAGTATCTGCGGTTTTGTGGGGTGCTCCTCTGAGAGGTTGCCGGCATAAAAAAGGTGATTTAGAGGGTACCCTTAAAACCGGGTCCATTTCATCTGTACCGATGCACCGATGCACCGCATGATGTGGGGGAGACGGCCGTCGCGTCGAGTGCATTCACACACACGCACACACCGATGTGTTGGCTGGTGTGTTCGCTTCCACCACACAGAACAGTCAGCAGTCCAAAGTGGAGACCCACAACTAGAAGCAGCAGTGAAAGACCTAGTCGAGTAGTACATTCATTACACTACAGAATTGCGCGTCGACCGGTCGTGTTCCTCCTATGAGCGAGAGCGGTTTTCGTTTCGTCAATTGAACCGTTTGTTTATCAGCTGCGTAAACTGCAACAATTGAAAGTGATCGTTGCGTTTCTTCGTTCGATTGCATTTATTTAATAAATGCACTGGACAGCAAATTGACCCCTCCGATAAATTCGCTTTAGTGTTCCCGAGGTGCTTCGTTAATTAAATATTCATAAAAGCGACGAAAAATCATTACATCAAAAATAAATAAAGGACTCGATTAATAACATTTTAAACGTTTACGAGCAATAATAATAAAATATTATTATTAATAAAATTTTATTGTTTAACACATGCCTCTCTCGCCAATTATCATTAAAGTTTTGCCACGACGAAGATTATAACGATGATGGTTGTTACATTTGCATGTTTTAATTAATTTGCCGACAATTATTATTAGGTAAGATTTACTTCAATTTTTCCTTCTTTCCTATTTATATGCATAATTTATAAGCGCACAAGAAAATAACCAGAAAGCTCCTGCAATTATTTCTAACGAGAGCACATCCGCTAATTTTTTCCACTAGCATCTTTTACTTTGACTTTTCTGCGCCCATTAATAACAAATAAAATGTGCCTATTAAAATAAAAGGGATTTAATTAAATAAACTAAATCTATTTGCCATTAAATGTAATTATGCCGTTTGCGAGAAGCGAGCGTTTTAATTCGCGTTAACAATGTGCCAATTTTCGCCACTAATTCGGCTCAATTTTTTTATATTTCATTCCGCGACTTAATTTCTACTTTGTTTTTAGGATTGTTATTATATTTAATTATTATTATTACGGTCTAATTATAATCGTTGTCTAATTTCGTTAGCGGAATTTCTGCAGACTCACTTTTATTTCCTCTCTCGCGAAATTTTTACTGTTTTTTTTTTTTGTTGCTACCAATTATAATTCCTAGATGTGTTCAAACGGATCGCAGCGTAATGAAATTGTAATTTAGCGTTGGCCCCATTCACTAGTAACACCAAATTACAAACCTACAATAAACAAGACGTGAGGAAAGTAAAATAAATTCACTACTTCGCCGTTCATTCACAGTTGCTTTATGTTCGAATCTCTTACATGCACAAAACGCTATGTATTACCACCCAGCAAAAAATTAATGCAAATCAAATTTTATCGTTACGCTCATTATAAATAAATTAAGCAATTGTTGCAATTAAATTTAAACGAGCACTTATTTTCGTATACAGATGGAAAGAGTCTGTGCATGCATTTTATGGACACGGCTGTATTGTAGTCCACTTCCATCAATCAAAATTAAGGTCATCGACAGTTTGCAATGATGAGAGAAGCTACTCTGTATCGAAATCAGTTTCTCGAACGACTACTATACCTATACGTCTTAGTATACAGTGAAAAAAGTAAAATTTGCACGTCAGGATTCAGTCGCCGAAAGCGATCCGTCTACATTCGTTTGTCTGCCATTCGTTAATTAATTGCTCGCTAATTAATTGTCAGTGGCATTGCTTTCAATGAAAGACAAGTCTCGCCCAAATGACTTAATAATTATTGTTCGGACTATCGATTATACTCTATAGATGTTATCATTAGCGAAATTGAATTATTAATAAATCAATCAAATGTTACACTTCATAGTTCGGAAAGAAAAAAGAAAACAAATCAATAACAAATTGAACCATAAAATTAATGAAAAAAAAAAAGATTTTTTGTTAAAAAAAAAATTAATAAATTGTGAAAAGCAATATAAGTCAAAATTGTTAGTTTTCCCAGTGTGTGGTGTGGTGTCCCCTTAACTAATCTCCGGGCGCTAACATTTGGCTTACATTAATCCGAGGCTTTAGCACTGTCATACAAGAGCACACTTTTTGGTAAATTCGCACCGTATGGTCTCCCTAAAAGCTCATTTCGCACGGCGATAACACTTTCAATACCTTTAGCGTACTCTGCTGCTGTTATAGTTACATTCATTTGTGCTTTTATGGGGGCAGATGTTGAATTCTCGTAACCAACACATAACAAGCCAATAGACTCATTACAAGAACCAACAAACAGCTGGCTTGAGACAATTAGAGACAATTTGCTCTGAAGAATTGCACTTTTTGTTTTTATTAATGGAACATTAACTGTTCTTTTAGAAAATATTATAAGTCTAGTCCACATACAGCCTATGTATCTATGTTTAATTTACAAAACCAAAAAAAAAGATAAAAAAATAGCATAGAGAGAAGCAAATGTAATGAAACCCGGTACGGCAATCGTAAAGTGTGTGCGCGTTTGGTGCCGCCCGTTGCAAGCGCAACGATTTCTTTCATTATTATCGTCACCGTCGTCGTCAATACGATTCGATTGCAACTAATCTGCTGGCTACAAGTTATCAAGTGACAGACAGTGCTAAAATTTATAAACCACCATATAGTACCGCCAAGTGTGGAATAAGAATGTGTGTATGAAAAGTATTAAGTACTTCCACAGAGAAAGAGTATAAGTAAACTTCTGGGTGGCCTTACATCTCCTCACATTTTATTATATTCCCCTGTACCTTACTGGACTCTAATATCTTTTTCTCTGTACAAGTGTGTGCGTGTGTATTGGTGTGTGTGTGTGTGCATGTAAGTGAATAATATTTGTTGCGATGGATCAAGATGAGACAAACAAATAGCGCCAAGTGTAAGACACTGACGAGGAAATGCTTTCAAGTACCTACTCTTGTAATGTAAATATTCCAACATGTTTGTGGCAATATTTTGCATCTAATGCAACTCTCGGCGAATTTTTTCCAACAATGCGGTAGCAATAGCCGTATGTAAAGTGGCGTTCCCTCCCAAAGCAGGAAATTCATTTTCGAATTAATTTTCTCGGGACACTGGCAAAAATGACGGTATGGAGAGGATACGTCCAGTCATTTTGCATTTATCAGTCTATTAAAGGTGCTGCTTGTGTGAGACAGGCACTGTGGAATGCCATAAAATCCCAAAGATTGACAAGATGGTAATCCATACTCTCCTGCTTGACGAATTTATAGTTGCATTTAAATATTTGTTACTGGCAAAATAATTAATTTTTGTTTTAATGCTTATTTTTCCGTTATTATTGATATTAAAGGGTTCGCTGCTGCGATTTCTTAATATTTTATTCTCCTTGATTTGAAATTACATGAAATGATTTGGAGACTTCTGAAGTGGCTTACGAAGCTTGAATTGTTTATACATTCCTTAATGATTAATTGTTTCTTCTCGGATAAGCTTGGTATGCATATTTTTGCTTAAAAATTTATACAAATATGCTAATTATTTTTATTAATTATTTATTGATTTTAAAAACGGTACTTTATGATTAATTTTTGTTTTTAGTTTTAATAATAAATCCATCTTTCTCTTGTTCTTGAGATTTTATCAAAATAAAATAATTATGTTGTGAAATACTTTGTTTAAAAAAAGTATATAACAAAAAGTTACTAATTTTGGTCCAAGGATTTTCATTTTTTTTAAACAAAATTAAAAAAATGCAATCATTTAACACTAACATAAAAAGAGGAAGATTATAACATTTTTTTTTGTAAATTCGCAGTCAAAACCATTAATAACTACTAATGTGTTGCGGTGCAATTAAGCACAAAGTGTTCTCTTGCGTAATAAACCAATTTAAAGACATTTTTTGGTAGAGATCTCGTAACAGTTTTGTAAATAAAGAGCGCAATAACTTTTTAAAGTGCTGGGTGTTAATAAATTTTACCAACAAAATTTCGGGTTCCGTTTTTGTCCCTTAATTAATTTACGATATTTTTTATTGTTATTACTACACTTCAGTGCGTCTTATAGAATTACATAAGTGCCATTACATCTCTCTGAATGGGCTTGGCATTTTTTCTTTTTCTCTCGGTCTCACTTCGAAAGACTTTATGTTACTTAGTTTGTAGCATTAATTTATGGGCAACTTATTTTAATATCTTATTTACATGTCCTCGTTAGTTTTGAGCGCCAACCTAAATTTGTACAAAGATAAATTTTGGATATTTTATTATATGCATCTTTTTACAGTTTGCTCTTTCTGCTTCTTTTCCTAAACAAATTGTATATAATCTCGGTGATCATTTATTAAATTGTTTGTAACTAAGGAAAAAATGCAGACAAATATGTGACCACAATTTTAACTAAACCGCTTACCTAGTTTTATAAATATGAAAATATGCGTTCGTGTCGACTTCATGCTTGATTAATGTCGAAATAAGAAAAATTTATTTGAATGCGTGCGAAAACGCTTCCCTACACATTCGACTGGCGGCGATAATTTTCTAGGTTACTTTATTATTAGACTTTTAGCATGTCTGACAATTTAGGAAACAATTTGCCGCATTATATTATTATAATAAAAGACCTGATTACGCTTATTGCCGTATACCTACATGCACCTAAGCCATTGCAAATAAAACGGAAAATGTTGCACTCAATGCACGCACACTGAAATTAGCGATCAGTG
>JASKGO010002784.1:0-23998 GCA_030556065.1 Holobus sp. GC000080
TGTTTGTAGAAATCAATGACTGGTGACAATGAATTTCCGAATTATTTACGTAGTTTTACTCCTAATTAATGCCTCCATAAGTGCACCGACCAATACGACCAGTCTCTACGACAAACTCGTCGCAATCTCAAAAGAAAAGTGCCCTTACTTGATTCCAACACCACTGCTCGACAAAGAGCAACCATTCTTTGCTTCTTGTACAAACTACGACCTTGTTCGAGATGCTGCTCCGACAAATATTTACACAATTCCCCTTTACCTATGCTCTGTGTACGTAAAAGCATTCACTGGTTTGTGCAATGCACCCAAAGATATTGCTGCTCGCATGGTGGTTCCTGCAGCTGTGGCTTACAATATGTCACTGAATGATACCTGCAGCATTTTGAGCAAACCACCAAATGTTATTTTGAATCAAAATGAGTGTCAAAAGTATTGCGCGAATGAAACAGGCGCTTTGAACGTTTGCAGTTGGAGTGCTTTTATGGTCTCGATAAGTTCACAAACTGAGCAGCTGAATGTCAGTAAAGTTAAACTGAGTAAACCTGCTGAGAAACCGGAAATCAAAGTACCTAAAGTACCTGCTATTGATAAAATTGTTAATAAGAAACAAGGAATAGTTGGTTTGCCAAGCAAAGTTGAGACGGAATCCACTCAGGGGGCAGTTACAAAGGTAAAAAGCAGCCCAAAAGAATTGAAAGCTGTTAAAACAGTGGTTCCAGAGGAAACAACTGTTAAGAAAGTTGTAGAAAATACAGATGATACTGTAATAAAGAACAATGATTTAAGTAAAAGTCCTCTTGCTCCTCTTGCTGTTGATTCCAAAGTGGTAACAACAGAAAAAGAGGCTGCAAGTGTTAAGAAACCAGAAACTGTTGTCTCAGATGATAAAGATTTGACACAAAGTGAGGTAAAAATCGAAACTGAAGCAGTTGCAAGTGAAATTGAGAAACCCAAAGTGGTTGCTGGTAAAAGCAATGAGGATATTTTAGCTCCGGACGAAATTCCAAATGTTAAGAATAGAGTCGAGAGTCAAATAGACGATGACGATGAGGATGCACTTGAGAAAAAGTTCAATGACAAGTACAAAAATGACGATTTCGAGGAGAAAAATAGTTTTCCATATCATCAGAAGGACGATAGCAATAACCCAAACGAGTCCTATTTCTTCTCGTACTTTATGAGCGGATGCTTTATTTTTATCATCGGTTACGTCGGATATCACAACAAAAATAAGGTAAATTTAGTAATCTGATTCTAAATTTGCTTTCTCTTCATTTTACTCTCTTAAGTTTCTTCTCATAATTTTTTCCAACTAAAATATTAGGAAACAGCTATCCCAATTAGTTGTTATTTCTAGAAATTATAAAATAACAGCTTTCATAATAATAAAGCACTTTTTGTATTTTTAATTTAACTTATAACGCAAAATAAAAATTTTGAAAATAGATTATGGGCTTATTGGTGGAAGGACGACGTGGAAAACGTCAAAATAGAAGGCGTCCCAACTCCGCCAGTTATCATAAGTTGGACAGCAATCTCGAGGAAGCCGTTACTTCTTCGTGCAACAAAGGAGCATCAAATGTTATTTATTAAAGACTTGAAATGAATGTGTTTATTGCACCAATAATTCGATAAAATGAAACAATCCCTGTTGGGCATTCTGACGGATAATCGGCACTTGGTTGTGTTTAATTGAAATAACGTTCTTTTTTTTTTTTTTTCGTCTTGTATTGTGATTGCCATATTTCTTAAAAATTTCGGACTCTCTAGTTACGTGCGAAAGCAGTACTTATGTTCTTTTTGGCAACTATTGAAAATGTCGGAAAACTGTTTGTAAATATTTTGTAAACTTCCTGAATATATTAGCGAAATGCTATAATATTATTATTTGTGATACATTGTCTAATTCGATAACAAATAATAAAGATGGTTATTAGAACGATAATAATTGTTTTCAATGGTATTTCTTTTTTTTTGTGAACTAATAATTATTATTATGTCTGTTTTTTTATCGGAGGTAGAAAAGGATCCAATTCGAGATTCGGGGATTTTTCAGTGAATGAAGAAGAACCGCTGTCCGGCAAGTCGATTCAATGTAAGTTTTTATGTTTTCTTTTACATTTTTTTTTTTCTGTTGGGTTATGTAAGAATATAAAACAAAGTAATTTTTGTAAAAAAAAGGTGATTGGCAAAACTTATTGTACATCAATTATGGTGTTCATCAATTACTGCTCTTTCACTTGGTTTCTTTCTTAATTTTTTAAAAACTTACATACCAAGATATTTTTTGGTAATTTTAAATTTGATTTATGATTAGTATTTAAATTTTTTTAAATTGAAGTAAAAAGCAATAATTTACCCCTCTTTATAATGCCCTGTTATTGAAATATATCGATTACTAATGATATATTTACCCCAGAAAGTTGAACCTTTTTATTAATATTCCTTCCAACAAAATCGTTGGACTCTTTTTTCCAGAAATTTTATGTTTTATTGCGTTTAAAGAATTTGATTTTCCACATTCTGAAGAACAATTTAATTTTCTGTTCTTATTTTTTATCTATAATCGGTCATTATTTATTACTGAAATGTTGGGACGGGTGAGAGGGCTTTTTACTTAAGCACTTTTTTAATATTAATTATTTTATATTATTAATGAACATTTTCACAAGATTTAAAAATTTCAAAAACTGAAACAAGAATAAAAAAAAATATTATTGTGAGCTTCAGTATGAGAGCTGCTTATTGCTTGAAAAAAAAAAAAATGGCGAGAATTATTCCATTTATAAGATAAGCTTCATTGTTGTTTTTTTTTTTAGTTTTGATTGTATTATTCATAGTTATTAAATTTTGTTTTTCCTTTTGAATGGTTTATTAATTGCAATATATTTCAATATAATTTCCGATAACATTTACTAATCGGAGTTGTTTCCAAATTCGATTATTATACGTTTGAGTCCATGCGATTTGTTTAGTACTTCATCTGCAAGAAGATAATTGAAAAATTTAATTAAAATATAAGACGAACGGTTCAACAAAAATTACCTATGATGTTGGAAAATATATTTAAGTTATTGTCATTTATTGTAATGAAGTTTTCTTCTTTTTCTTCTGTGGAATCAACACCAGACTTCGAATGAATCCAATCCAAGTATTTGGAAACATCCGTGTAAATTCCCATTTGATTTCTTTGACCGCAACCGAAACCAAACGAAGTGATCCCTGAAATCAAAACTTCCTATTAATCTTTCTATCAATTAATTTTCAATTGTTTCAATTTTCCCTTCAAAAATTTCAACAAATACCTGTGACAAAAACAAACAATAAAAAAAAGCTTATTAAAAGCCAAGCTTAAAAGACTTAAAAGATGTCAAGTCAAAATTTCTTCCCGCAAAGATATAAAGATGTAGGTGCGCACAGTTGCTATCTAAACATCGGTGCCTTCTGGCCACGTTTAACACCACGAGCCAACTTCGTCCAACGCTTAATACGAAAAATTCGAAACGCCGCATTGCCATCCTACTGGCATCCAGACTCCAAGTACATGTTCATCAGTTTTGAAGCTTTCAGAGCGGAAAAAGTGCGAATGATTTTCCATTGCCATCCCTGCATCATCCACCCTTACAGCCCTCTAGCCGTCATAAGGAATATAATTATGACTCAAGTGTTCCTAGTGCATTTCTTCACATCAATATTTTACAGTTTCTTCGTCTGCTTACCGGGGCCAATTTGGCTGATGGTGATTTTGAAGGCATGCCAATTGCTTTTTGTGGTAAGCAATTTTTTGTTCGGATACATCATTGAACAAAACGATCAAAAAGTCGTTGTTTTGGACAGAAAAAAGATTTTCGTTCATTATTTGAGAACCTACTTTTGCATCGACGTAATCGATTTCATATCCCCTCTTGTGTTGTTTGTTGTTACCGATTTGGACTTTGTGTGGATAAACATAGTTTTGATACATATCGCTCTTTTCGCAAGGATCACCACTTATAGCTCTTACATGACGCTCACATTGAAGATGTGCAAGGTGAAGTCCAAACATCGTCATTTATGTTTGTTTTGCATTGCATTTATCCTTTATTTGCACTATGCTGTTAGTTTTCTGTATGGATTACCAAAGATGACCAATCGGGAGTATGCTCATAAAGTTGGTTACTTCAATACGGATTGCTTAGACAATGCCATTAAGTATTTCATTAGCCTTCAAGAAGCATTCTTGCAATTTTTCCGATTGGGAACGCCACAGCTTCTTAAAAGCCACTGGGAACAAACTATTGGATATACTATGCTGCTTGTATGTTCGTATTTTGTCTTTATCAATATGTTTGTCTTCATATTGATGACCGTCAAGAAGATGAACCATGCAGAGAACAAGTATAGTTTCATGTGGCGCAACATCTTCAACTATATGAAGAGCAGAAGGATTTCGGGGAAACTTCGTTACAAGATTATGGTGCATTATGAATTCCGGTTTCAGTACCAATATTTCGATGAAGCTTTCATCACTGCCAGTTTATCTGAGCATCTTCAGTATGAATTACTTCTACAAGCCAGTCGACATTTGATTATCAATGTTTCAATTTTGAGAGGACTGCCCAAAACTATTGTTGGAAGAATTATTGCGGTATTGGAACCTGTCTTATTTCTACCCAACGATATGATCACCAAATATCAAACCAAAACCGATTGTATTTACTTCGTTTCTTACGGCACTGTGGCTTTCTATAATCATAAAGGCAAGGAATTGTATCATGCCGAAGATGGATCTGTTTTGGGTGTTACTGCTTTGATAACTGGTATCTGTGCTTTTAATTGCATTGCTGTTACTATTACTGAACTGTACAGATGGAGTATTGAAGATGTTGAAAAAGTTATTAAGATAAGTCCGGAAGTAGGCACTAGATTAATCGCAATGGGAAAGATGAGATTGGTTGATAGTGAAGGAGAGTTTAGTAGTTCTACTTCTGATTTGGCGCATGTTCTGGAACAACGGATTCTTATGAATCGGGAATCAAGTATTCTTGATTAATGAAAGTAATTGACTAAAATGAAGATAATAAACTACCTAAAATTGTGTATTTTCCTGTGTCTGGATCTTCAATCATCATTGGACCTCCACTATCGCCCTATAAACAATTAATCTTTTTTATACCTAATTAAAATAAACGTTTATGTAATTTTTGAATTTTTGAAATTGTTTTTACCTGGCAAGTGTCGACTTTTCCAGTTCTATAACCAGCACAAATAGCATTAGTGAATTCAGAAAGAATTTCGTCATCGTCTGATAAAAATTCCACCATTCTTTTGCAAACTTTCGAACTGTATAATAATACTCGTCCTTCGTACATTTGGCAAGGAAAATCTTGGGAACCTTCTTTTAGTATTCCGAAACCCGCTATGAAAGCTTCTCCTTGTAAATCTTCATCGGTGAATACTTAAAATTTGTTTGAAAATTTTGCTGTTTCTTTATGTAAGTAATACCTTTAGAAGGAAGGCAGATCGGTTCAAAATAATTATTCTCTTCTGTTATTACCAATGCTATATCGTTATAAGGTTTGCCTTTTTTATATTTCTCGTGAATTATTACATTTGTGGTTTTCAATTCTCTCTGTGTGTCTTCATTGATACAATTGTCGTAAACACCTATTTTCATAATGAAAACGTCTTCTAAGCTAATGATTAAATACTTTTAAAATTAAACCAAAGAGGTTGTTGGCAAAATTACCGTGTAAGACCCATAAAATATGAAAAACAATGGGCAGCTGTTAAGAAGACGTTAGGAGCAATTAAAGCACTTCCACAAAGGACATCGTTTTTTATGGTTAAAGCACCGAACCAAGGATATTTGAAAAATCCAACTTCATATCCTCCAACAATTTTAACTTCAGTTCCAGGTCTTATTCTATTGGTTCTTCCACATTTTAGACCTACGATAAAAATTTGATAACAAAAAAATGGAGTAGATTATGAATTTTAAATTTTAAATTACCTTCTGCTGATAATACAAAAGCCAGAAGAAAATTGCACACAAAAAACAGTCGAAACATTTCTTCAAACTAACCATACAAAAAAACAAACAATATCGAAATCCTTAAACTGTTATGCAAAAGTCCTTAAATTACTTTAACTGATACCTTATCATTACAATAATTCAAATAATTCTACGAATTCTAGGAAATTCATTACTCATTAATAATGATGGAAGACGTAAAAAATATTAAAATATTTATTTCCAACAAGGCAACATAATTATACCATATCTACAAAAGGTATTTTTCTAGAGATTCCTTAAAATTTAATTTTTGGTCAGATAAAATTAATAATTTCTTCTTATTCATTAGTAGTGGATATTGACGGCCTTTTGTGGATTTCTGTATCTGCGGTTGTCCTTTTGGTTAGCCCTTCTTTTTCATGATGTTCACTTAAATTGTCATTTTCTTGTGAAGAGTGATGAATTGCATGAGATCCGTCTCCGGTTCTCATAATTCTGTTATGTATCAATTTCGTTGGCGTCGTCCTTAAATCGTATGCCAAACCGAAATAAGCAAATAGGTTTATGACGTATGTTGTGATGTTATAGCGCATTCCCAATTCTGCTGCTCTGTAGTCCCACGGGAACGAGTGATGGTAATTGTGCCAGCCTTCACCAACGGACACGAATGATACAAAGGAACTTTCCACTGGTAGCATATTTCTGCAATTTTTTTTAATTTTATTAATTTTTAAACAAAGAAAAATGAAATTTAATAAAATCGAAATTAAGTTTTATGTGTTTTTATTGAAATTTCTGAAAAAATGTAGGTTTAGAATTTTTTGGACTAGTTGAATGACTTTTTAATAAATTTTAAAATAATTTAGGGCAGCATACATTATTCAAATTTTTATTTTTTGTTTGAGAGAATTTCAATATAAATAATATTGTAAAAAATGTAATTTTTATAGTAGCCAAGAAACCAATTGTAAATATAGAAAATACAGTTTTAAAAATATAAAAAAGATATGCCTACAATTGCAAAATTGCTAAAGAATTTTCACCGATTGTCGAAAAATAAAAACAAACAAAAAGGAAAATTTCACTTACTTATCGTACGGTTTAATTCCGTAGATATGAGCGGCACTATTAACGAGCCAAGTAACGTTTAATACGACGACATATCTGGCAAAATAAGACAAGAAAATTGAATTCCAGAGGCTCTCATTCCATAGGTAGACGGGAGTCAATATGGGAAAAGCTATTGCGAAAATTACATACAAAGTCTTGTAATATCTGAAAAAAAAAGGAGTAAAATTATTAAAATAGGGACATAGAAATTACTAATGAAATTGCAGCATTTTTTTTGCAATAAGATAAGTAACCAATTTTTAAGCAAATTTATAAAAATTATCCATATTATGATTGATGAAAACGAATTTAAGCAATTACTTAATTACGTAAATTGTCTTTATATGTTGCTTTTTAATGCGTCTTATTACGATTATATTGTTATAGTGAGTGAGGAAAAATGAAACGCGAATGCAATCGTGAAAACAATGTACACACTTAACGGCTCAATTCGACCGAAACATAATTAACTTTTTTTTTAACTAAACGACTGAGAGCTTAATAAGATCTGATTGTTTAGCCATCAGGTATTATTTTTATAGTTTTCTTTCTTAAATGAAATCATAAAATTTTATTTGTTATAATTGTTAGTTTTTTTCGACGCGATAAAAGAACTTACTTTTTTTGAAACATTACGATGGGATCGGCTTCTAAGTCAGACATATCAATGGTTTTTCCTTTGCTTATAACAGCCGGATGTTTCCGGGTCATGAGCCATCCGATGTGCGAGAAGAAGAAGCCGCGATTTGCGTTATGAGGATCCGCATCTGTGTCACTGTACTTGTGATGCTGCCTGTGGTCTCTCACCCAAATGTACAAGCAGTTCTAAACCAAAAAAAAAAAAAAAAGTTTTCCAGTTTCACTTTCAATACTTTCATTACCAAGTGCAAATAGAAAATTATGCAATGATTAATAAGTAAACACAAAATAAAGAATGTCATTCGTCGTGGAAAACACCAAGACATTTCTTCATTAATTTTAAACAGTATAATTAAACAGTAAAAGCAAACATATGAGGAAAATGAAAGGAATAGTTTACCTGTCCGGCTATTGTTTGGAATAATATTAATAACAATTTTAGTGGTGTCTTTACTTTGAAGGCTTTATGCGAATACAGTCTGTGTGCTCCAATTGTTACTCCTTCGCCGGAAGCGAACGCCACGAAGGCCGCTGAAAATTAAATAATACTTAATTCGAAATTGTCTTTGTAATTTTATTAAAAACAAAACTTTGTAAATTTAAATTTTTTGTAATGTTCGTCATCAAAATTACTATTGTTAAATATGCTGATTAAAATATTAATGAGAAGATAAGGTAGTTATGAATAAAGAAATATTGTTGAAAACCGCACGCAAAAATAATGGAAGCCATTACATTCCGGAACAGTATTGTGAAATTCAGAAAAAATTCTTAAACATTCGATGGAAACCCTCGAAATGCCAATAATCAATATTGAAATCATCGCCAAGGTTGCCAAATAAATATAAGTTTTACATAGAGATTGGGTCGGCATCGAAAAACAATCAAAAACAATCTCCTTGAATGTTAAATATTAGCTTTGCATACTCGGAAATTATTCCATTGTACCAAGACTGGCGTGTGTGATAACACGACACTAAGTAGAATAGGTGTCAAATGGATTTTAAAATTTAAGAGACCATAAAAAACACGCTGTGCATACAGATTATTTACTGGACAATACACATATGCAGTATACTGGGTGACGGTATACTTTCAGTACTACCCCTGTATTGTTTTTTTATAACATTTTTAATTTAAATTTTATTAAATGAAAATTGATTTTTTACAACGAAAATTAAATTTTAATTTATTAATTTTTGAAGTACTTAATTTAATTTTTTTGTAAAGTGCGAGTAATTTTGGTTTTCATAAATTAAAATTTTGAAGAAATTAATTTAAAAATACAGTATTGGTCCTAAAATTGTAGTCATCCTGTATAATAAATATTTTTTGTGGATGTGTGCATTGGTAATACTAATAACTAATATGTACTTGCTATTTTAATGACGCAATTTTATTTTCTTCTCTTTTTGCCCGCAAGCATTGCGACGAGTGTCACTTGAAATTTCGATCGAAATGTTATACAATTAGTCTTCTGGCCACTTAACAGAACCTAAATTTAATGATTTAAACTTTTAATTTCTTGATTTAGTATGTTCTGCGGAAATTTAATAGCTTCCATTTGTTTGTTTCTTTTAACTTTTCTATTGTTAATTATATTTTTTAATGAATTGACAATAATATTAGTGTTTTTTTTTTAGTGAATTAAGTTTAATATTAAAAACAAATATACATTATGCCCAATGGATAGAACCAAAATAAAATTATAGCCTCTTTATTTCGCAATTTTGTGCAAATATTTAATAATCTTAATTTATTTTAAATTAATTAATTTTTTTTTTCTAAAAATATAATTATTTAATGATTTGGATCAATTATAACTTGGTAATTTCTTCTAGTAAATTAAATATAATGGCAAATTGAAGATATTTATTGCTCTTTTAATGATCAATAAACATAATTCAAGTTATTGATAGTAAAAAAATTAGTTGCACCTTTTAATATTTTCTTTAAATAATAAATTTGCGCATGTTTTTAAATGGCTCTGATAAGCAAAAAATAAAACAAATTGAGTTATCAATTAGTAAAATCACTTTTCGGCTCTTTTGAGTGAAAATTAAACAGTTTTCTTAGGTACTTACCGAATGCAAACGTGAGGGGATGCGAATAGATAATTCTGTATAAGCCATAGAGCGCAGCTAAGTGCATGAAAAGGAAACCGATTGCATTGAACCAAACGATTTTCCTCTTGAAACTGTAATCCGTGCCGATCTCTTTCGGTAATTTCAAATGGGTTGCACTTTGCTCTTCCTTATTGTGTGCTTGGAGTTCCGTTGCAGCGTTCGGAGCCATCCTGAAATTTCAAGAGAACACTGCATAAAAAACAAAGGCGACGCGCACTTTAGAAACCCATATCGCTGCGATCTAAGACTAAAATATCTTATGTCAACTGCAAGATTATTAAGTCATCCCTACTCAAAGAAAAAATTATTACATACTTCTTAGCGTTCAAAGAAAAGAAAAAAAGTTTGTTTTGTAAGAAGTGTTATAGTTGGGGCACACGTACTTTTTTAATGGTGTTGTCTTATAGTTTTTCTTTGATATTGTTTTTGTGGATTTTTGGAGCGACCGTTTTTCCGACTTGACGATGCGAAAGTTAACCGACAATTGCGCGTCTCAATTTGCGAACGCTCCTAATAAATAGTGTTTTTCCTTTGACAATAATGCTGGTAAAAATGTGTGTTATCGCTGCGACGGAATTTCATTTTCTTAATTATTTTCAAATAGTGGAAGTTTTAACCGAACAATTAGATCGTTTTTGCTGGTTTTACTTTTTCGTTTTTTGGGTCGAAAAACTCTTAAATGGCCCGCGCACAAAACAAAATGCTGCCGCTTGTGATATTTATATTAATTAACATTCATTTTTCTCTTTATCGCCGATGTGCTACTGAAAAATGACTTGCAATGTGGCCCACATAAATACTTGGGTTGTTTCCATTTGCCCACTGAAAAAAATTACATTAAAAACAAAGCAATAATTAATTTTCCATCAAAGCAGAGGTTTTTCTTGTTGGGAAAATTGCAGGAAAATTCGCAGCTTTTTATTTGATGTTGTGCCTTTGATTTAATTAGTATTCTAATGATTTGATCACTGTAATTGATTCATGAGTCAAATCGAATTTGTTTTACAAATTTTCTTCGTAATATAATGGATGTTTTATTTATTGATATAATTTTTTTTACTAATATTTGTTTTGCATTAAATTTCCGTAATGAAATTTAATTTTTTTATAATAAATTTTTTTGCATATTTTATTAAGCAATAATTTTAATTTGTTTTGTTTAGTAATAACATTATTAAATTGTATTTTAAATCGTTTTTAGAGATTCCTTTAGTCTAATTGAAACATCCTGTAAGTAAGACTCCAAACTTGATTTACATCAAACACTATTTTGTTACACGCTGAATGATAATTATTTTTATTGACTGCTGTTTATTTAATAATTTTCACTGGTTTATTAAGTTATTCATTTAATATTTGTTTTTTTATTAGTCAATGCTGCAAAACTTGTTTAAACAAAATACAAATTTTGAAGTTTTGACTAATATTAAGCTATTTTAAACATTAGTTTTAATTTTTTCACATAGATAATTTATTTTAATTCATCATTATTGAAGTAAATAGAATTAATGAAACGTTATTTTCATTAAAGCGTCATACTTTTGACGCAATTAATTTGAGCTTTGGCAATCAAACTTGAATAAAGACCTTTAAACCAATGACGTTAATTTTTATTTTTGATGTTTTAATTTAGACGTTTAAAATTCGACATAATACCCATCGTCTCCTTGCTTTTTCCGGTAGTGTTTATTAAAAAAAAAAGCCGAAAATAGAAATGGTTTCTTGTCATTAATAACGTTTTTCCTGAATATAAAAAAATGCAGTAAGTTGTTTACAAAAGTCGCTTCAATTTAAACATTTTTTAGTTCAGTATTTTTTTTAATCAGCTTTAAAAACAAAACAAAAAATGTAAAAATTCCGCAAGCTTTTCTCAAAATAATAACAAACTGCAAAGGTTTCCTGGGTAATTTAGAGACAATAATTTTAAATTCGTCAATTACTTAAACTCCTTTGCATTTTCTATTTGAAAAATGAAAATAAAACAATTTTGATCAATTTAATATTTTGCCTTTGTTTTAAATTGAAATTACTTGTCTTTGAAATTATACCAAAACAATCATATTTTTTGTTATAATATTATGAAACCCATTATAACAAATTAAATAACAAAACAGAAAAAAGTAATTACAATAAATCACACAAAATATTCTGGAAGAGTTTCCTTCTTTGCATCCTTGCGTTTTAACGTTTTTTCCTCTACTTTGAGGAAATTACGGGGAGGCTTCGTGACCAGTTGGAACAACGTTTTGTAGTCTCTAATCATGGTGTAGATATGAAACTTTGAGGCTGGATAGAACTGAAGCAAGTGAATCCATTCTGAAAGGCGCAGTACCAAAATTTCGGAAACCCCTTTCGATTGATAAGTGTGAGAATGTGGTGTATTAGGAAACAGTCCTTGGACCTATTAAAAAAACGACAAAATTGACCAAAAAAATAAGTAAAAAATAAAAAATAATAATACCATTCCAAAACAATCGTCTTTATCTAATGTATCAACTTCTACTTCTTGGGTGTTGCTCACACAAAGAACTTCAATAACTCCTGAATGTATAAAGTACATCGTATCGTTCACTTCCCCTTGACTACAAATCACGTCTCCTTTGTAGAAAGCAACCAGTTCTAGGCGCTGTACCAGTAATCTTAAAAAGTCTCCATGGCATTCTTTAAATACTTCATTCTGAAATCGAAGTGTTATTTTTTAATTGTTAAAAATTGTTCAATGGAAGAAAAAAATAACAACGGGAGCTTACAGTAAGAATATGTTTTCCAAAAGCAAACATTTTGATTTCTTCTGACAAAAATGTTGGTCCCAGAGTCATAAATATCGGCATTTGATTACCAAACGATCTCACCCATAGTCTTTCAATGTACTTCAAAGACTGTGCTTGTAGCATAATAGAAATATTTGAATTTTTGAAATAAGTCTATAACATTATTGATTAAAAAATTAATACGAAAATAAAATGGAAACTGACTCTTAGAAGTGAAACACTTTGCGTGTAATTATTCAAACGATAACCAAAGTGTCTCACAACAGCCGCCATATTTGCTATGTACAACGTATTGACAAACTTGCTGATTGTGACCGTTAAAATGCAAATGATAATTTCGTAAACGGTTCTTGGAGAAAAAGTAGAGTATCCAGTGTTGGTAATCAATGAAGTTGCATGGTATAATGAACACAAATAACGAACGTCACAACCGGAAATGGGATCAGCTGCAAACAAAATTTTAAATATTTTGTAACAAAAAAATCAACAGCTAATTAATTAATAATTTAATGTTTTTACTTCCATCAAATGTCCATCCTTTTTCCAAGCACACAGTATTGGGACAAGCTATAATGTACCAAATGCAAGCTCCCATATGGATGTAAGTTGTGGAGTAAATGAAAATTGACAGCAGCTTAATCATAATTACATTTACGTTCAGATAATCGTAAGTTACGCGGAAGTAACTTCCTAAATTTATCTAAAAATCTTCTATTTAGTTTTGCATCATTTTTGTGGATATAGAAAAAAATAGGAACGTACGTATCTAATCAATCGATTCATGCGCAAAATTGCTATACTTGTTGCTAGAGAAATCCGATCTTGGGGGATGGCCAACGCAAAAATTTCTAAGGGAACCAATCCAATCAGGTCTATGTAGAAGGAACTTTTTCGCATATACCTTTAAAATTTTGTTATAAGTAATAGATATATTTTAAATGCAGAATGAAGATAAAAAAATTCGGAAACCTTTTTTTGATCAGTTTCCTAACCAGAATGATTTCACCAAGATCACTTATATATGGTGTACGCAAATTGCAGAAAATTTTCAAAATATGCAGAGCGTCAAAGAAATACGTTATGAAGAAAACAATTGGATGATGTTGCATAAAAGATACATGGAATGCCACAAATTGATAGGAGAGATACGCTATTAACATGTAAATTAGTTCCATCCACGTTGACATTAAGAAATTATCTATTTTTGTCTGCGTTACTCCCCTACGATTTTACGTTTTGTTAATCCTTTTTAGTTGAATATTAATGACTTACACATCATTTTGGTGGATGCGACAGATATAGTTTAGGTCCAGGTCTTTATCTTGATCAAGTTCTTCATTTTTAATATAAGACTTAAATTTTTTTTTCAGTTCAAAACAAAAGTAATATATTTGTAAGTTAATTCTTACCAGGTTTTTTTTCAAAAGGGCATTCCGTAAAAGCTTCATTAGGTTTGGATAATCATTGAGAAGTTCGTATAGTGAGTCCGTTGGGATTCTTAGAACATCAGTGGTTGTTTTGGTGGTTACTTGAATCATACTTCTTGTATATTTGCAATTGTCCAAGTTTCCAAAGATTCTAAAACAGAAAACATTATTTAAAATATATTTCAATTCTTTGAAATAAAGGGTGGTTGATTGAACTTCTCCTTTAAAATATTTTGTACTTCTAAGTCTAAGTAAGTTAGAAATTTTCTGTATGGCATTTTGAAAAATTTAACTTCCACTGCTCTCTTAAATAAAACTTCCTTGAATGTTAAAAATATTTTATCCGACGGGTTCAATCATTAACCCTGTATTAGCAATAATAATAATTGCTGATAGAAAAGAAAACCAACGATCCGGTGGTCAAAACATCAAATGGACTTCCACTTGGTCCTACAACTTGCACAAATCCTCGATGGATTATATAAACGTGTTGTTTGATATCGTTAATGCTGATGATGTTGTTGTCTTCCAAGAAGTAAATCTCCTGTACTTTTATGCACAATCTTTGGAAGAAATTTAGTTCAACATCGCGAAATATAGGCACGGTTTTTAAAGTATTATGGTACAAATCCAGTAAACAGTCCATTTGCAAAGTGGTGTGAAAATTTTGGAAAACTTGTTGTCCTTTATATCCTTGATTACGTTGATAAATATATTCAAAATATCGAATATTTTTTCTACAAATTCATTCATTTGTATTATTTTATTTACCGTCTGGTTTCTATTACTATAGTTCGATATTTTCAAGTACTTACTGCTGCACTTTTCTTGGAATATGATGTAGTTTCATGAAATTAATTAAATCTTTCATATCATTCTGATATTTTACCAAATTGCTATCGATAACAGCTTTGGTGTTGGATATTATGACCAAAATATAAGTATACCAAACGTATCCTAATTGGAAATAAGTTAAAAACGTTTAAATGTTGAAAATATCAGTGAAGATTTACCACTAACGACCACAATTATATTGAAAACCATTTCTTTAAGTTCCACCAAGACAATGTCTCCGACGGACATTTGCAAAGTGATTAACGACATGAAATATACCGAAATCAGGTAAACGTTTAATGGATGAGCATATTCTCCAGGTGTAAATGCTGAAAGAAAGAGAAACATTCAATCAAAATTACATTTCAAAATTAGTCGAATTTAGCAAAAATTACTGATTTCCGAATATTGTTTGGTGTAAATCCAAGTGTGATCCAATGGTTCAAATCTTGGATTTCCATATGAATCGGTGTATAAACGAGATTCCAAAAGCATCAATAGAACACTTGTTGTATTCAAAAAGACCAAACTCAGACTGAAGTACTTCAATATTTTTCTGCAAAAGTTTGAAAGCATTTTTCTGTTGTTGCCATAAAAGTTTCAAAATAAATGTAAACTTTAACCAACATTAGAACACCCGGATCCTTCATGTCATCTTTGGTGAAGTAAGCGAAACCATTTGGTATTCTGTAAGCTCGCACCACTTTGAAAATAAGAATGTACGCAACCAGTTTGGGATATAAGAAAGAGTCGAAAACAATTTTCAAAGGTAAAGCAGTAATGAAATCAATTGCAAAACTGCGCTTAATGTAATTGACAGCGGTGTATCGGGGATGTGTGACCAAAATTCCATCATCATTGTAGTAACAAATGTGTAATCTTAAATACCTATAGTATAAATTGCAAAAAATTTATATTTCAAAATGATAAAAAAATCTGCATTAGCTTACACATCAACCATGCAAAGAGTATCCAAAGATAATGACAGAAACAGTATGATGTATTTCGACATCACGCATTCGTAGATGAAAAGTGTAGGATAAATGATTGCCACAAAAAAGGCAACCACCGAATGAAATATCACATACCAATAGAGATATGGTGAATCGGGATAGATGGTTTTTTGCATCATAAAATTTCGCACTAAATTGAATCCGCTCCATCCCTTATTGTAATCTGCTAATTTAGCAAATGTATTCAAATCACGAGCGTAGAAAGTTTTAAAGGTTTGCACTTGATTTACTTCAACTATATGAATAATAGTGCGTGTTTTAGGTGCTATAAAGGTTCTCTTAACAGTCTAATAATATTTGGTATTTCATTTTTATTAGTTTTTGATGTAAATTTCAAGTTAAACATTACCAAACTTCGGCTGGTTTGTTCCACTACTGATTTAATGAATGCTTTCACTTGTTCATCCATTGAAAGTACTTCATTTACATTTTGTAGTGACAAACGGATTAATTTTACTGTTGTTAAAGTTCTGATGTTATGTCTTAAAGGCAAAGCTAATTTTTTCATTAGTTTATCAAGTTTGTAGGAGAAAAAGTAACTTACAATTAATCATTTCAAATGTAGCTGCATTATCTCCAGGTCCTAGGATTTTGTCGACAAGTCCTGAATCGCTTACACTGAGCTAAAATTAATGCTTTTTTTTTATTTGATAGTTATTCATTTTTACTTCAGTTAAATTTTCAAACCTCGCAGTACCCTTGTTCAATGATAAACATGTAGTAGTTGCGATCACCAGCGTAAGAAACGAATTCATCAGGAGGATAAGTTAAATATTCAATCATTCCTAGCAGTTTTTTCAACATTTTCTTATTAAATAACTAAAATTTCATTTTAAATGTAAAAACAAAATCAAAAATTCTAATTTGCCATAACATACTGAAAACAAAGGAATATTTTTAGTTAAATGTTTGCTAGAATCAATATTTAAATGCTCCAGCAAAGTTCTGGGCAAATCTTCTAGTAAATCCGATAACGGTACGCCTTCATTGACATCAAATTGTGTTTGTAGATAGGAATTCATTCTGAGAATGTTGCTTTTGTTCATGTGTATAGCTGACATGAATTGACGCAAATTTTTTGCTTTAGAAAGGTAATCTTCTCTGAAAAATTTTTCCCAATTTTTAGTTTAATTTTGTTATTAAAGTAAGTGTTTTTTTTTTTAAATTTACTTAGTCAAAGTGTCCAAAGTTAATGTAGCTGAATAGTCAGCGATTAAAAAGTTATAGATGAAAAGATTTGTTATGAAGAAGCAAGTAATGGCAATTGATTCGTGCAGCGTCTCTGAAAATAATTTTGCGCCAGTTCCTGTTAGAAACATTAGTCCGTAGTAGATTGAACAAATGAAGAGATCCATTCCGGAGTCGTTCATCTCTTTGAAAGTCACTTGTGATATGTATTGAATATATTGCGATATCCAGGAGTCAGATCGACAAGGTCTGAAATCAATTTTTCTTTTGTTTTCGTATGAAAATTTGTTTAAAGTGAGTACCTAGTTGGACAGCCAACTTCAACATAAATTGTTCCTTGCAAATATCCAACGTAAATCAAGTACAGAGCGTAGAATAAAATTCTCATAAATTTTGTATTGAATGATAGCTTATTTAAAAAAGAAAACAAATAATTAATGACCTAAAATGTAAATCAAAATATATTAGCAAAAATATGAAGAATAAAAAAATTAAAGAGCTCACTCTGAAGATTTTCAACATGTGATTGCAATGTATCAAGTCCGTAAACAATTCAGAACTGCTTGAAATAATTTCATAGGGTAAAACACTGAGTACATCTAGCAGGAAGAACAGTTGTGTGAATCTGTTACTGACAATTTTCGGAAATGAAACAATCAAATCTGCAATTTATTTTTGTTTGTTTTGTTTTAACTTTTCCGAATGTTTCATGGTAAACTTACTTTGTTGTTCATCATTCACACAAGTAAATAACTGCAATATAATGTCGAAAATGAAGAAACCGTAAGCCAAAGGTCTTAGAAAATAGCTGTAAAGTGGCGGCCTTTCCCGCAAAAAGATCAAGTAATAAGGATAACAAATGATAACCGCTATAGAGAAGAAGCAAATGATGTTGTTCCAAACTTTGATGAAATGTGACTCGGGGAAGAGAAACCATGGCCAAGAACTGGTCAAAAAATTACTGTCCATGTGACGCAATGCTGCATCAGACTAAAAATTCAGAAATATATACAATAGTTTTTTTTTTTTTAATTTTTTGTGTTTGTTTTTGGAAACCTGACTGATTGAATACAAATTCAAAAGATTCTCTTCGTTGACTTTACCCTCTGCTACTTTAAGTTCGACCGGTGTATTAATTTTAGACAGAATTCCTTTGACCACTTTTAAAGTTTTGTCGGTTTTAGCAGCTCTAAAATTGTTATTTTTGATTTTGTTATTATTTTTTAGTAATTTTTTTCTTCAGAAAACTTACTTTGTTTGTTGTTTCATTAAATGCTTTGTTCTTGCTGAATAAATTACAATCTGAAAATTTTTTTTCGGAAAATATAGTTCATGTATAATACTAATAATAATAAAAATACTTCTTTAGCTTCATGGATAATGCAACCTTGTTTTAATTTATGGTTTCTTGCTATGCATCGCCACAAATCCGATTTATTTAAATAGAAAATGTGACAATAAGTGGAGGCAATTATCTAAAATTTAAATTATCATTTTTAACTTTTCTTTATCATTTTAATTCCATTACCTGAGCAGGATTTCTCATTTCGTATAGTAATGAAGTGCCTCCAATTGAAGTACTGTATCCAAAAGATATAATGGGGCTATCAATGTCATCAGGGGAAACCACTTGTACACTTCCTTTAGCAACAAACAGCATAGCGTCCCTCACACGGTCCTGCCGCAGGATCACTTCTCCTTCATTGTAAAGTACTGCATACATTAATGTAGCCAATTCGGCTTTTATTTCAAAATGAATTCCACGTAAATAATGTGACTACAAATTTCATTTGAAACATTTTTATATTTCAAATTTACGATATATTAACATTTTTTTTTTGGAGAATTTGAAAAAATACCTGATTAATAGCAAAGAAAAATTTATCAAATTGAATATCTCTTATCATCGACTGGGGCATAGTGAACATTAGATCACATTTCCGAATAGCCTCTTCCTTTGTCCAGTAGTTTACATACCAAGTGTTGACTTTTTGACGCAAATGAAGCGAAAATTGTTGGGCACTCTTTAAATTTATTTTTAATAATATTTTATTATATTAAATTTACTTAATTTTTTATCAAGAAAAAGTAATAATTACTAGTTGTGTCTGAAGCGACATAAGTCGGCCTTTAAATACAGATCTTCGTCTGTTTCTTTCAATTTGAACGGATGTGAAGGCGCCGAGCAAGACTCCGGTATTGACAAACATACTGTACAGCATCAGACCAAAGGCAAGAATGAACTCATAATGATTCCTTCTTGCTGGCGGCACAAGCCTATAATTTACTTTTCATTAGTTTTTTTTTTTTAATCCTTTTTTGTCACTGACAGGGAAAAACTTTTTTTTGTCAAAATTTGCTTTTGTGTTGTCGACAGAGCAACTTTTTTAAATTCTTAAGAAAATGGCCGATTTTTCTTGATAATTTTATTTTAAAATTTTGCCGGAAATATTCTTTTTCAACTTCAGAGTTATTTTATTCCAGAATATTAATTATTAATATCACACAAAGAATATTAAAAATGTTCATAAAAATAAATGATTTTCATTAGTTTTTTTTTGCGTGGACGTTATATATTCACCATATTTTTGTTGTACTGTTTAATTTTCATTGTTAATTTATAGGATACATTGTCCTTAATCAAAATCCAAAAGAAAATATAATTTATGTTATTCCGGTTTTCCGGAAATAGTTCTTAAGAGCGCTATGTCAGCTTTTATAGCTTATGTACAAGAAGCGCCTCATTGATGTCAACTTTTCTCAAAAGTCACCAGATCGATTTTTTAATTTTCACTTTTATTTTATAGAGCTTAATATTCTTCATAATATCGAAAATTTAATTTAATTTATGTCTTTTTGGTTTTACGGAAATTATTTTTTGGTGCAGGTTGTACATTTTTATTATGAGTGTAACATAAAAATCAAATTTTCTCAAAAATTGCTTCTTCAATTGTCAAATTTTTACTGTAAATTTATCGGGTACATTATTCGTTATCAAAATCTTAAATAAAATTTTATTTATAATTTTTCAGTTTCCCGGAAATAATTTTTTTAACTTTAAAAGCTAAGAATTGATAGTTTAGTGTCATTTGACCCCAAATATCAGAATGCAACTCAGAAAAAAAAAATTGTAAACCTGCAATATTTTTGTTTTGTTTTTAATTTTAATTTAAAGTAAAGTTTTTAATAATTTTTAAATTAATACCCTGTAGCTGTTGTTGAATCTAAAGCACTATACAAACAGAAGCCATAAAGCTCGGGAGGATCAACATTTTCTGGTAAACGCTCGTTCCAATATTTTCTATAATTATTCGTTTCGCACTTCTAGAAATGTTTATTAATTATAATTGTTTCTATTGGATTAATTTTTTGAATTAGTGAATTAAAAATGTCTTACGATGCAAGCAACCGATCTCCACAAACAAGCAACTGTGTGTATAATGGTGTATAGCATTAATCCATATTTTGCAAGGACATAAAATAATCCTTGTCTCAAAGGACTGCTTGCAATTTTGAAAAAGTACTCTGCTGCTTTGTGCAATCTCAAAGCGAAGCTTATGAAAACTATTAGTCTTGTGGTATTTGTCGTTGATGATGCGGCGTACAGACCGACATCCATAATGGTAACAAATAAGCAAATAAAATCAATTATTAATAACACTGAAATTAATTTAAAAAAAAATTAATAAAATTTGCTGAATGAAGAAAGGATTTACCCACGTGTCGATTTCCGTTTGTAGATCTCATTTCTTTGCTTCTTTTTGGAAAAATAGTGCAACGTCGATGAAAGTATATCAACTGAATTCAAAAACAGGAAGATGATATAGAGTGAGAATATTTCTCCCCTTTTAGCAAATAAGCGATCGTCGAAAATTTTCTTTAAATAATACTTTATTAAATAAATAATTCAAAATTATTTTTGTTATATACTATATAAAAAAGAAAAACTTACCCTATAGGAAATAATTGTATATATTAAAACACTTATTAGGGCTGCTAATAAATGCCAAACGTTATTAAATGTCAAGAATGTGAAATGAAACTCTTTTCCTTCACTATCGTAAATTGCAGAATATGATCCCTTAAGGTAAAGTGAAATTTGTGTATATTTTTTGTGTGTAAATTTGAGAAAAAAATTTCAAACCTCATCTTCAACTTCTTGTTCATCAGGATCTCTCATATGGTAAAAAGTAAATGGATGTTTTTTTTTCTTTGCCGGAAAATATTCCACATCATTTTTAATTATGTTATCAGTTCGAAATTCAATCATTTTTTTAAATGCTTTTTTACCTAAATAACATTTAATTCATTCATTTAACGTCATTCAGAAATTCGAACTTAATGACAAACTGTGATGACGAATAACGCAAATAACAAAACAATGAATAAATAACTAAACAACAATGAAATAATATTTATTTTTTAGAAGATTGTTTCTAGATTTGACCAAGCAAGGCGATCGCTTTTCTTTCCATCTTTTATCAAAAACGGTTCGCAGTGAAAAATCCTATTGATCACAGTAATTTCGTCATTGCTTAAGCGGTAAGTGCATTCGAATAACCATTTGATACTGTAACTGTAAACGTCGTTGTAAAGTTCTAAAATTCTTAAAAATTCTGTTGCGATATCTATGAAATGACTTTTATCTAAAAGAATAAAAAAAATTATTTTCTTAAAATATTAGATTTGGTTAAAAAAATGATTAAAAATTAATTATACTTACGATAGTAATGTAAATGAGGTTTTTCCAAAGAGGTTCCTCCGTACAATAAAATGACTTTCTTCAAATATTCGCAGTGGCTTCTATTAAAGGATTCCAAATAAATTTGCCGATCGATTTTGCAAATTTCCTGTGCATTGCTCCAATTTATAGATATTAGATAACCGTAACTGTTATCAAACCAACGTTTTATTGATGTGAAACCTTAAATTTTCAATTAAACTTAAAGAAATAAAAATTGAGAAAAATTTCATTAGGTACCTTCGAAAATCCCCAATGGTACTTTTAGGAAATTGCAAGAATTTGCAACAATATAATTATACGGTGGTGGCAAACAATATTTTAAACCTGCAAATTCAAAATGCTCAGTTTTATTTTAAATTTTAATTCTTTGAAATATTTTTTTATTATAATTTCTAATTACCACAAGCACTTCCATAAAAGCAGCTAAAAATGTTAGATTCCTCTTCGAATAAAAACAAAGGTTTTATTTGTTTGATTTTAATATCAATGGAATAAAACTTTAATAACTGAAATGAAAATCAAATAATAAAATTCAAATAAATACCGACACAATGAATAAAACGAAAACCTTTTGCGATAAATCAACAGAAGGAAATATTAACTGCGATTTAATACTTTTGCATAAAATGCAATATTTGAGTTCTTGGCCCACTTTATCAGGAATCAACAGAAGATTCTGCAAGCAAATGTTGCAATAGCTTCTTTGGCATCTAAAGTTTTGACAAAGAAATTTACTCAAGTTTCCACAAATTGTACAGTTTCCCTGAAATCAGTAAACACTTTTTTTTTTAATTATAAATCATTATTGGCATTACTTACGAATTGTTTTTCATTGTTAATTGTGTACAGAGTATTCTTTAGTTGATTTGCACATTTAAAACAAATTTTTCCACTGAAGACTGGATGGTCAACAGACGGACATTTCGAATAACAAGAAATGCAAAGATTTTCCAAGCAATCTTCGCTTCTGTGTACTTTTCTGATGTTGTCTTCAAAATTACTTGGTTTTATTAAAAAAATAAAATAAAAAATAAATTATAAATACCATAGTTTTTATTTAAATCATTGTGTTTCCATTTTAATAATCTTTGCGTTAATAATTCAATTTTTATAAAGTTAGGAATAACTAAAATAAGTAAAGAAATTATTAGAATTTGCAAATTTTTATTAATAAATAATGCCAACCGTTAATTTTGGAAATTGGATCAATATTTAAAAACTCTTTGGAATTTGCAAACTGCAATAGCTCTTCTTGGTCCATACTTTGAGTTCTAGGGTAACCATAAAACTAAAAAAGCATTTTTTAAATAAATTTCTGCTGAAATTTTATTCCATTTTTTGTTACTTTTATGCTTTGAATTATTGCTTCCATCCATTTAATGCTCATTTTGTGATTGTTAAAATGTTTGCTGTAATTTTTTGCATATTCTTCAATGCTGTTGCTTTTTACCAGTGAAATCCGCTTTTCACCAAACCAAAAAATACAATAACAACCTTTTTCCTCTGAAATTGATGGATTTTCGTTAGGAACCACCAGTGCTATTTTTTAATTAAAAAGAAATGACCAAAAAGCTATTTAGTTGTTAAAAACTTAGCGTTTTTTATTGTAATACCTGGCCAATATCTATTATTGTATTTGCACCACACGTAAGAACCCACTTCAAACATTTTTTCACTTTTTTTTTAAATTGTTTTTGTGCAGAAAATCTTTTAAACGATGTTTACTTGAATTTCTCTCTGGAAATGTCTAAAATTCAAACAAAGGGACTTCTTGGCGCAGTTTTTTGCGCACTTTATTGTTCTCTGCAGCTGCCGATCTTCCCATTGTTTGGAATTTTAAGAGTTTTGGATGGTTTTGGGTTTTTAATAAAGTACAAAGCTTAAAAATTAAAAATATTTCTTAGATATTTTTATTTTCTTAATTATTGTTTTATATTTGTCTTGTTTTCGGCTAATTTATGAATTATATTGTTATATATTAATAATATAAGACGTTTTTGTGTTTTTCTTTAGTTAAAAATGTTTCCTTTGCAAATAAAAAAGTTTTGAAAACTTTTAAAACAATTAAATTTGCCGGCAAATTTAGTATAGCTTCAGACCAAATCTGCTATTTACTTTTGACAGATCGTCAATAATTTGCCAGTTTGTAAA